>VXBP01003361.1:10733-112115 GCA_013400115.1 Rhinopomastus cyanomelas | reverse complement strand
AAGATGATAAAGGAGGTGGAGCACCTCCCTTACGTGGAGAGGCTGAGGGAGCTGGGTCTCTTGAGCTTGGAGAAGAGGAGACTGAGGGGTGACCTCATTAATGTCTATAAATATTTGAGGGGTGGGTGTCAGGAGGATGGCACTGGGCTGTTCTCGGTGTCATGTAGTGATAGGACGAGGGGCAATGGTTGTAAGCTGGAACATAAGAGGTTCCACATCAACCTGAGAAAGAACTTCTTCACAGTGAGGGTGACGGAGCGCTGGAACAGGCTGCCCAGGGGGGTTGTGGAGTCTCCCTCACTGGAGATATTCAAGACCCGACTGGACGGGTTCCTGTGTGACTTGGTTTAGGTGATCCTGCTGTTGCAGGCGGATTGGACTAGATGATCTTTCGAGGTCCCTTCCAATCCGTAATGATTCTATGATTCTATAAGTTTGCTTCTCACTTGCTTGGTAAACTTTTGTTAGTCATACTGGCAAAGTGGGAGCTGGATTAGCAGAGAGATCTTCCCAAGGCATGCAATAATCCTTGTAAATGTTTAACCTTGTGATCAACCTCACTGACTCATCCTGGAGATCCTCTAGTCTAAAGGCACCAGGCACTCTTAATGTTCCATTCAGCACATGACCTCTCTGCAGAGTCTGCCAATGCAAAGGAGTCAATTTGAAATACTGGGTTTTGTGATGTGAGTGCCAGCACAGCAAAACTGGACTGAACTGACCACCTCATTTTTTATCCCATAGGTTGCTTCATGGTAAAGGCTTCCAAATTACTGAGGTGGGTTGGATTCAAACTTGCTAGTTATACTTCTAGACAATGGCTTTCCATGCTACCTTTGAAGGAAAAAATATCTAAAGTGATTCTGCATAAATTAGAGCTCAATCCTAACCCCCACCCCTTACCCACTCTCTTCCTCACTATATTTGAGGTCTGAGCATGACATCTGGCACGACACACGGGGAACCTGCAATCTAGAAAAGTCATCCATCTTCATAAGTGAAGGACAACCATATATTCCAACGTACCCCAGGAAAGACATGTAGCAGGAAAGTAACCTGGCTGGGTGCTCTGCATATTTTAAGAATAATAGGACCTACTCTGTCTCAGCTAGCAGAAAAGAAGCCTCCAATGAAGTGGTCTTGAGGGCACTGACTGGGGTAGCAGAGGTATTTCTGGAGAGACTATTACTGTGTTTCATTTTTCGTGCTTTCCTCCGTGCTTTCTGGTGTCTCTATAGGTAGAGATTTTCAAAGTTCTGCCTTCATTTATGGAAGGGTGTAAATGTTTGTACCCTGGGCAAGATGAACCACCAGCCAGCATGGTCCTCATGCTGACTCTCTGCGTGTTGTGCACACAGAGCTCAGTGAATTATCCCTTGAAGCCATGCCCTCTGCAGCCCTGTGTGGTCTGCCTCAGCCTTATTCCCCACTTCCCTTTTGGATGTGTGTCACACATCCATCTACATTGATGAGTCCTTGCTCTGCTGCCCCACTCCTGACCTGGCACGGCTTGCTGCTGTTATGGGCTGCCATTCCAAAGACATCTCTTCCTCCGCGGTTATATATATGAAGCTCTGGGAGGACACTGAATGCTTTAAAACCCAAGAAAGCTGAAAATGCAAGCATAGTATATTTTGCTGTTGAACAAATAAGACACAGGGGAAAATGTCACTATTTCCTTTGAAACATTTAGGTGTCTGACCGAGCATAAAGAATGTCAGCCCAGAGCAAGCCACACAAACCTGCTTCCAGCTCAGCATCAACATGCACAGCTTACAGCTCCAGAGAGCACTGCAGTGAATGCCAAGGGAATTCCACCAGCTCATGCTCTTTATATTAAAACAACCCCAAAATAAGGGTCTGTCCTGTTCAAAACAAGCCCTTTCTGGCAAAGACATGAGGAGGATAGGATGAGTTAATATCCCACTGGTTGCTAAACCTAGAGATGTTATTTATCTCTGAGGAGCCATAATTTGAAGTTCTTCTGAAGCTCTTAAGATTCTGTGGTTGTGGGAGCCATTTGGACAGGAGTGCTAACTATTTATGTAACACACACTCCAGGCTTGCATCCAAAATGCTGGCCTTTGATCAGAAAGAGACATTATCCAAAGCCAGCCTTGCAAACACCAGCAAGAGTGCCAGAGTGGCCAGATGGTGCTCGGGTACCACTGCAGCCCCCTGGACCAATTCCCTTGCAAACACTGGCAACTGCAATACGCAGTGATGCACTCTCCCTCTCCATCGCTCCTTTCGTACATCCAACAAGGTGTGCCAACTTTCCCCAGTAGCATCAGCACTGCTGCAGCTCCCTACTGCTCCTCTCACAAGCAAAAGTGAGCTGCCAGTGGACCCACACAGTGCCAAATATTGCTGTATCTTCCTAACTGCTTCCCTCTCAAGCACTGGCAAAGGTGCTTCCACACCGTCACATGTGTGATGCTCCTTATCCTTTCCACTGGGAGTACAGACAGTGATGCCAGGCATTGGTAAAGACCCCTTGTTGTAATCCTCTCTTGCAAGAAATGTCAAAAAGCCCCACATGCCCAGAATCTGCTCTAGTAACCTTCCCTGGCCGTTCATGGCTTGCAATCACTGGCAAGCAGACCAAGCTTCCTCAAGAAACCTTCCTGATCTTTGGGAGACTCCCCAAGCAGAGGAAAGAAAATAATATAGTGCTTCTAGCAGGAAATTTCTCTTACTCATAGAGTTTCTCAGAGAAGAGTTTATCTTCTTAGAGAACTCACAGCTCTCTACATGTTTGCAAGCAACCACTCATAAAACAAGTACCACCTCTCCTGATATCACCATCATCAGAGCTTCCCTAAGGAAAAGCCCATGCACACACAAGCAGTATTCCTAAAGGCTATGAGGAACACCAGTGCTGCTAAGTTCCTCGGATGTGGTGTTGGGGGATCTGGTTTGGGGGTGACCTTGTGGATTGGGGTTGATGGTTGGACTTACAACGAGGATGACGAAGGAAGTAGAACACCTCCCTTATGAGGAAGGGCTGAAGGAGCTGGGTCTCTTGGCTTGGAGAGGAGGAGACTGAGGGTTGACCTCATAAATGCCTATAAATATGCGAAGGATGGGTGTCAGAAGGATGGAGCCAGGCTTGTCTTAATGTCGTCTAGTGATAGGATATGGGACAATGAGTGCAAGCTGGAACATAGGAAGGTCCACATAAATATCAGGAAGAATTTCTTCACAGTAAGGGTGACAGAGCACTGGAACAGGCTGTTGTGGAGTCTCCTTCTTTGAGACGTTTAAAACCTGCTTGGATATGTTCCTGTGCAGCTTGGTCTAGGTGCTGCTGCTGTGCCAGGGAGATTGGACTAGATGATCTTTTGAGGTCCCGTCCAGTCCCTAATGTTCTGTGATTCTGTGATTCTTCACCTACTTGTTTACTGTGATGGGTTTCAGTGGCACAGTGCACCCAGTGGCAGGCCATCAGTGGCAAGTGCCCAGTACAGGTTGAGCGTAAGATTTTGGTACATGTATAAAGAAGGATAAAGAAATCATGCCCTAAATGGTGTTGCAGAGAGCTTACACTTATTTAAAACTTATGATGTTCCCATTCTCTTCCTACCATTGCCGAATATTCTTCATGGACCCACATGGAAAATGGAGCTTTGGCAGATTAAGGGAAGAAAAGCAGATTTCTTGTAATGGTATCACCCAAAAACATTGTCCTTGTTTCCCTTCGCTGATAGCACTAGTCCTGTTTGGTCAAACCTATGATGCTTCTTCTCGAAGAGGAAAACCCTGACAGAAGATGAAAGCCTGCTTCTGTTCTCTAAATGCCTCATACTTTGATTAAAAATGTTTTTGTCAATTAGAGATTGATTTTTTGCTGTTCATTAAAGTGATGGATGTTGGTGCTGACAGAAGTGATATTTTACCCTGTGGTGGCCCACCGTGTAGATGTGTAGGAGAAGCCAGAGGCTCCAGTTTGCTAGGATGGCGTTGATCACCAGGACTGGGATAAGATAGGCCAGTCAGGGCATAGAGAAATGAGTGCCACAGTCCTTGGGGAGAAGCAGGGAGCAGCTCTAACGGCAGTTTTGCAGCACTTTATCTTTCTGAAAGCACTCTGAATTCTGAGCTAGATTATAAGTAGAGCGCTGTGGCTTTTTTGGAGAGTTGTTTTTGCAGTGGAATGAACATACGGATCGCACAGATGCCACAAGTTTGTGAGTTTGTCCATGCAGACCACGTCAATTTCCCTCCACTAAAGCTGAGCATCTCCTCCAGGAAGTCACATCCAGCCCTGCCCTGACACTGACATCAAAAGGCCATTCCCTGAGAGGAAGGAAGGGCTAAGGTATGAGAAAATTCAAGAGCTTCAAATGCATAATTTAGAGCTGTAACACAGCTTTCCAAAAATGAACCTAATTTCACCATTCAAGACAGGGGCTACTACACACTAGTGCTGTTGCTACCAGCAAGTGTAAGACAGAGAGATTACAAAACTCATTATTTTCCAACATTGTAGCCATCTTGCTTTTGGCATTAGCCCAAGCTAATGTGGAAGGGGAAGTCCAGGAGTTGCTGCAGAAGTGGCCCTGCACGAGAGGACCAGACTGTCTCCTGGAAGCAGTGGAGCACGCAAAACTGTGACATCTCCCTGGGGCTGGATCTCCCCAGAACTACCAATATTTGTAAAAGAGGCTTTGGGCATCCACAAATCTTCTGAATGAAAGTAACAGCCCCTTGGCAACCCAGCTGGTTTGTTACAGATCTTTGCAATCTACTGCACGTCCATCCACATTTTTTGCAGGCATGGGAGGAGAAAGAAATGTGACTTTGCCCCAGAGGAGAGTCCTGATGCAGCAGCAATTCAAGGGGACAATTCAGCGACCTGGCAACAGTCCCTGTACAAAATGTCACAGATTTTCTAAGAAACCCATGCATAACTCTCAGATGCATCCAACCTCACCCTTTGCTGAGGCAACACCAGGGAGTTCAGGGATACAAAACAGAACAGTTATGATTACACAAAAAGTGAATAGCACCCTTCACGTCCTGCTGAGTGAAGCAAGGGGGTCACATTGAGGGGGTCTGTATAAATGAAGCTGCCCCCATTCACCTGTCATCTGCAGGCCCTCCATCTCACTCTAGTTCCATTTCCAGATACAAACTGTCTGCGTGTGCATATAAAAACACACAGACACATATATTTATATGCTGATGAGATCGTTAAATTTATCAGCTCTCCAATTCATTTGCAGTTCATTACGGAGCTGCAGCGCTGCTTCTTTCATCTGGAAATGGAGAGGAAAAACCCTTTACCCCTTTCTCAAAATTAAAGTAAAATGGGTCCCACTTTATTTTAAGTGCCCATTAACTAAAGCGTAACTGAAACCAAGTCCCAATGGGCGCCTCAGGGGAACATATATGGGAGACACAGACACACACGCGCACACACACCGGCAGCAAATGGCGTCAGGCACAAAAATCAGGTCCTCTGGAATAAACATCAAAGCACTTCATAGTTTGGTGGTAGTTAAAAGCCTATTTTACACCCAGAAACAGGGAGAGATACAGGTCCAAGAGCTCTTCAGTCTCTTTGAAAGACTCATTTAAGTCTTATTAAAATATTACCTGCTCCTTTTTTTTTTCTTTGCCTTTTACTGGATTTAAAGCCTTAATTCATCTTCTGTAATTTTTTCTGCACTTGGCTATTGTAAGGGGGAAGACGACTCAATACTGTTAGTAAAAGGATCTAATTGGTAACTTCTTTTCATCTCAGAAGCCCCCTCTCCCTCCTCCTCCTCTCATTCCTTACAGGTTGGGTCACCACAGCTTTCTTAATCTTTGGAGATTATTCTTCTGTGGCTTGATGAGACTTCACTAGACTCTTTAAATCTTTTCATTTCACCTCATTTAAATATTTTGGCCAATTGCTGAAGTTAATGATGATGAATAGGATTAAGATTAAAGGCTTAAAAGGGTTAGGAGGAGGAAAAAATATATTTCATTTCCAACAATGCACACAGAATTCTCCTTTACTCTGTGTTGCATTCTCTCCCTACTAGGGCTGTAGCTCATGGCTCTTGGTGGGTCTCTGAAGTGTCTGAATCTGTCTGTCTCTCTGCAGCTGCCCTCTTTGGCACAGAGTTCATCAGAATAAGATCAGGGCCTCTGCACTCTCTTTGCATGCATTCTCTCTTGCTCTCTGTGCCACTTCCCTCTGCTTGTGCTCTGTCTGTGCTTCCCTGACTTACTCTAAACCCACATATCAGAGTCTAACCTTTCAAAGATGTCATTCTAAAAAAGACACCCATATATTTATACAGCCAAAATTATCCTCATCTTTTTGCACAGTGATTGAGAAGACAACCAGCCTGAAACTGTTGCCTATGCACAGTACAACTCCTTCCTGAAGAAAGAAATCTTCTCCTTTATTCTTCTTTCACTCCTTTCCATCCACTGATTTCCTCTGGCAGAAAGTTGAAAATCCATCCCCACAGCTTTTGAAGCCATGGAAATCAGATCAAACTGGAAATCTAGCTGTAACTAAGTCAGTCCTATTTCCCCATCAGTCCTTTCCTTAAGGAAGTAAAAATAATTTCACAGAAATTGGAATGCTTGGGGTGTCTGAGGTTGGTTTGTACAGATTCAAATCACTCTGGCTCCCATTCCAAAATCAATGGAGGAGGGAGCTTATGGAGTGTCCTGGAAGTATAATACAAGTGGCCAAATGCAGTCAAAACCTGTATTCTCTCTCAAACCCAGCTTTGCTGGTGGTAATACACCTGGCCAAACCTCTCCTCTCTATGGCTGAAGCAGCATGGAAGAGGTGAGGGGACAGCAGCAGTCAGTTCCTGACACAGCACAAGGTGAGGTCAACTTGCTGGTGCTGTACAAGACACTTGCTATGGTGGTATTCTCCATATTTATCTAGACATTTATCTTCAGTCCTCAGCCTGGAAAATCTATTTCTTCTACAACACTCACTTTTTAATTAGGTGGGGGGAGGGTGAATACATTTTCTAGACTCCTTTGAGGAAAGTGCATGTGATGGAATAGCATTTATAAAGCTAAGGACTACTGCAGAGAGTGAAGTGAGCTGTAGGTGTGCTGCAGACTTCTGGCATACCTAAAGAGCTGTGCTAAAGGTCTAACCTTAAGTATTCACAACAATATTTACCAGAGTTCATATTAGACTTGGTTAGGGCAGAATTTGCATCAAGGCATTGAGTTCCTTTAACAAAGCAGGAACGTGCACAGTGCTGAGTCAGTCTGGGTTAATAAATGAATAGCAAGGAATGGAATGAAAGCTGGATGAAAGGAGCTGAAAGACCATTTGATGTTGCCCTAGACAAAGCACCAGCAAGCCCAAAAGACAAGAGTCTAAGGATCAATTATGGCTGATACCAAATTTGAAGGGGAAAAGCTAATGGGATGTGAACATGGATAAATACAAGAATTTGTCACTCTAGGCTGGGGGAACTAGGTACAATGATCAGGCTTATTTCAGATCATGCTTGTACAACACCTTTACCACCTCTATGCTTTGGCCATTATAAAGACAAGTCATGCACAGTGACCCTCACATGTTTATACCTCAGGGGAATGTGGCAGTAGCATTGGAGTGTCAGAGCTTGTCTCCCATAGGACAGCCCAGGCAGAGGCACCATTTCATAAGCAAGAAAGGACGTTTCTTCCTCACCAAGGTGAGACACATTCTGGAATATCCTAGACAGTGCAGGCACTGCAAAGCCATTGTTCTGGCACAATGGAAAGGTGAATTTCCCAGTAGAAACACATCCAGAAACATGTTTGATTGTTTATGCGTATTAAAAGTCACAGTAACACCCTCTCTAACTGCAGAATGGGATAATCCTAGTGTGCTCACTAAATTCAAAATCAAGCGTTTTGATTTACCTAAAGGGCTTGAACCAGAGACTTTTAGACAAAAGCAGAAGGTGAAGAATCAAGTGGTTGTTCATTAATGGACTGCAGAGCAGTCTCATAGAATCACAATCTCATAACTGTGTGGGCTGTTGGTGATACACAGGCAGATTTTGAGGGGCATATGGACTTGGAGGGTGTATGACTCTTTAAAAATACTCTTTAAAAGTAGTCACCACTGCCAAGTAGAGAGGCTACTGGAAGAACAGCTGTGATGAGTATGGGGAGTGTGCAATGACCCATCACAGCTACATCCGTTCCTAGTGCACATTTTCCATCTTTGTTTGCTGCCTTAAGCATTTGTGCAAATTTGCTACTAGTACAGACATCACATTCTATGGAGAAACAGATCATTTTGTTTTCAAAATGCACTTGGGTTATAAAGGTTCCATCTCAAGTAGTGGAGGAAAGAAAGGAAAAAGAAAAAAAAAAAAAGCAGTTCCCATTTTTTTCATTTCCAAGACTGAAATTTTCTTTCTTTTTTCCTTTTTTTTAACTGCATCCGATATGAGCATTTGGAAACTGTCAACAGGATCCATGTGTTGTTATTAAAAGAAAATTCAGATTAAATGCAGATTTAAAATAGAAGTGAGGTTTAACAGAAATCTAATAGATCTTTTTTCATCTCTTGTTTCTAGAATGCAAGCCTTCAAAACCTTCAACTCAGTCAAAAGGACCTAAGGATATTGCTGCAGGACTCAGGAACTTCAAAAGAGAGATAGAAAGAAACATCAAAGGCAGGTGTGTGCATGCATGTGTGTGCTGCTGTGTGTCTGTGCATGTCTCTCCTCTTTCTCAGGGGCATAGCCACAGCCTGCCCCACTGCCTCGACTCAGTAATGAGCTACTGTTCCCTCTGAGCATTCTCTTCCTCAGCCTTGGCAAAACAATCATGTCACTGAGGTTGGGGCTTCAGTTGCATGTCACTGTAAACTCACCGTATTTTCTGACAGCGCTTAGGAGACTCTTGACCTAGGCTGCTGTGCTACTTTCTCTGAGCCTTCCCTTTAAAGGTAACTTATCCATTCAGCTTTTTAGTGAATAACTGGTCATAAACAAATGCCAAAGTTGGTGAACTCCCCATCCCCAACACTCCTGTCCTTTACATGTTGGGGAAAAATTGAAATTTTAGAACTGTTTCATGTCTGGACAAACATAAGTATCTGATGAAGCTTCACAGGAAACCAAATGGACAGAGAGATGGTTCTCATACCTAGGTGGATATGGGAAAGCCAAACGCACATCCCTGTTAGGACTGTGTCAGTATACAATCTGAACCACATCTCTTATGTCTCAGGTGAGCACTGGTTGCTTGAAATATCATATTCCCAAAAGCTAGAGTAAAACTTTGCTAGCTGATGGCATGCTTACATAAATACAGCCTGAGCTTTAATAACTAAACATATTCCAACCAGACCAAAATAAACCAAAACACAATAAAAGTCACCAACTAACTCAAGCATTCTCAGCCAACTCCTCCAACAAAAGTCCCGTTATCTCCCAGACACGAGAGTTAAAGACATGAAAACTCATGTCTTTAGTTGGTAACAACTAAACTGAACCAAACAAGTGAGGCTCGTGCCTCACTCTGCGTGTTCCCGTAGCCTTACCACTGAGCTACACCTGGTCCTGACCTTTACTGCTTTTGGTTGTGATTAACAAACAGCCTTTCACCAGGTAAACCTCACTTCAGCTGAAATTCCTTTTGACAGCTCTTAAATCCCATGGTTGGGGTTTTTTGTGTTTTACCACTCATTTGTTAGAGTGCTGTGCACACAGAAGTGGAGCGGCAGCTATGAATTCAGCAATCCTCAAGTCCTGGTGTTGATCAAGGTGAGTATTTCTATTCAAGTATTCTTAAGACTCCTGTCAGTGTGTGGCTGCTTCCATGCAGGATCCAAACAGCCTCAGCGCGGTTTGTTTTGAATGAGAGAAATACAGTTTTTATTGATAAAGACTCCTGAAAGCAAAACAGTAGGGTTTGCCTGGGGAATTAGGGCAGTCCAACAGTGGAAAGTGCAGCCAGGTTTACAATACCAACATGCAGGTTCCTCTATGCCCACCTGATAGACCCATTAAGTAGCAGAGAACAAGAATGAACTGAGCAATGATGGGGAGGTTGAAAGGGAGAAGTAGACAGACAAAATAAAAAGCATTTCCAGCTTTAAACTCTCAGTATAGAGGCTTATAGGGGAACAACCCAAAGGAAAACTTGCCAGCAGGACTAAGGAAGTAATCCTGCTCCTGTACTCAGCACTGATGAGGCCCCACCTCTGGTACTGTGTTCAGTTTTGGGCTCCTCAAAACAGAAAGGACATAGAGGTGCTGGTGCAGGTCCAGAGAAAGGCACCTAGCTGACGAAGGATATGGAAAACATCCCCTATGAGGAGTGACCGAGGGAGCCGGGGTTGTTTAGTTTGAGGAAGAGGAGGCTGAGGGAAGACCTTACTGCTTTCTACAAATATCTGAAAGCAGCTGGTAGCAAGAGTGGGGTTGGTCTTTTCTCACTGGTGACAGGTGACAGGAGGAAGGGAAATGGCCTCAAGATGCACCAAGGGAGATTTAGTCTGGATATCGGGAAAACCTTCTTTACAGTAAGGGTTGCTCAGCATTGGAACAGGCTCCCCAGGGAGGGTGTTGAGTCACCATTCCTGAATTCCTGATGCCTGGGGACAAGGTTTAGTGGTGGGTTTTTAGAGAAAAGGTAGTGGGGTTAGGTTGGGGTTGGACTCCATGATCTTGAAGGTGTTTTACAACCTGAGTGATTCTGAGAAATTCTGAAAAGTCTCAAGTTATTTACGCTGAGACAGACTCCCAGGCTAAATGTGTTTCATATAGTAGGAGCAAGGACCCTGTATGTAGACAGGTGGAAAGAATGGGATTGATGCTGAGCTTTGCATAAAAATGTAGCTGGAGGCCCACAATTAGAATTTCAGAGCTATGCCGTGTGCTACCATTTATATCTGAAGTTCTAGCTGGACCGTGTTCGAAGGAAAGGTCAAGCCCAAAGTCACATCTGGCTGTAGAGCCCAAGAAACCCCAAGTGTGGATATGCTGAGTCCCAACACTAAAGTCAGTCTTAGGAAAGCAAATAAGAAAAGTGCTCCTAAAAGGCATATTTGGAGAAGGGCCAAAGCAAAAGAGCCTGATTCCCTCCAGCCCACTATGATATAAATTAGTCATGCTGCTGAAAAACAGCAGTACCAGTGGGATACAGGCCCAGGTTGCGCGACAGAGGGAATGTGCAGGACACTCTCAGTTATTCTTGCAGACCTCCTACCCTGGAGTTTGCAGGCTAAAGGACAAAGACAATTACTAGCAGAAATTGAAAGAATTTCACAGAAGTCAGTGTGGTAATGCTCTCTGTGCCTGCTCTGAATTTTTCCCTGAGCACAAGAACTTTGAGACTAATTTCGCCATGGCTCATGGGATGAATGTTGTCTCTTTTTTCTGCATAGAAATTATCTTGAAATGGTGGGTTGCTAGTCTAGTTTTATGAGCTACTAAAACTATTCTTTGAATAATAATTGGCCTAAAGTTCATCTGTTCAAAGAGTTCAATATTCAGCATTCAGCTCAGGGAAACAGCACATCGGCTCTGGAAGGGGAGGGCTTGGAGGGAATTACTCCCTTCAGAGTCTCGGCCACTCCACATGTGACAAACCAAGTTTAAAATAGCTGCAGACAGAGAGGAGATATGTCATTTGGAAATGACTTGTGCACTGTTTGAAGCAGCCGTTAACCGTGCAGCAAACAGACTCTGCAAATAGAATTGCTGTGTGCAACACAACCTGGGACTAATGTAACCTCCTGTTTCCGATTACTGGGACAAGCTCTGAAGCCTGCCATCCACAGAAACTAATACCAGGGACTAGGAAACGGTGAAAGTTTATGGAAGATGGGGCGAGAGAAGCCAGTCTGGATGATTAAAATTAAATCTCCAAAAGGAATTGATTGTCTCTCCTTGATGCAGAGCGCTAACTCTAATAAAATCTTTCATCATAAAGAAGCCTCTGCAAACCTGGCATTGGAGGAGAAAGTAATACTGTGAATTTCTAACCATGAAAGTGTGAATTTAAATAAAACTGGATACGCATTTCTCTAGCTTTCAGGTGGCATGGAAAAGGAAGAGAAGAAATCTCAGCCCATAGATAACACAGCTTATTGAAATGGTTCCGCACGGTAAGTTAAACCAGACAAAAACAATGCTGAGATGCCAGGTTTCTGTTTTGCTTTTATTTCCTTCTAAATTAGCCATTCGGTTCCATTAAAAGTGGAAATTTCAGCCTACGCTGGACTCTCACTGCCAGCTGAGTAAGCCCAGCTCAGCCAAGTATATATTCCTTCCAAAGACGTATTCCTTTAAAACAGAAGGACTGGCTAAAGGGCTCAGCTATGTCATGCTCCTTCCTTTTTCTGCTCTGCAGGGAAGTCACTCTGTCTTTCTCCCCTACAGATATAACAATATTTGCTTGCACTTTAATTCTTATACCTCTCCCACGGCTAGAAGCACTGGACTCGGACTCGCTGGGTAGGCAGAATATTGGCAGCTCAGCCCGCTAACAGCAAGGTGAATGCCCTTAGGAGGTGGTGTACTGCTGGTGGTACTGCCTTCAACATTTGCAGCAATAAGAGTGTATTTGTGAAGCTAGCCTTCTCCAGCCTTTTCTCACAAGTTGCTGCTCTGAAAGGTTTTGCTTTGGGCTGAAAGAAATAATTTGTGTCAAGTGAAANAAAAGAGAGCAACGGAACAAGGGGAAAACTAACTAACACATAGAGAATTCAGTTCAGTTCAAGCTAATGGTTCTGTCTTCAAACATTTTGTTTCAGAAGCTGAAGAGAAATGTATTTGCACAGCCTTAACCCTAACCACCAGAAGAGTTCATTAAGGAACCAGTAGCAGTTTGCACACTGTATGGGCATTAACTTAACTACACACATTTTAATTTGAGCAGTTATGTTCTCTGGGCCTAATTCCCACAAGTTTAATCTGGGTGTTTTCTGTCATCACTTGTTGTACCCAACAGTTGTAAAATGTTGGTGTGCACTATTAAACACCTGCTGCCTTCCACAGGTGGCTGCCTTTCAGAATGAGGTGAGGATGTCTCGTGTATTGCACAGAGCAGTTGTGAGGTTTAATTCATTCATGTCTG
The DNA here is from genome assembly GCA_013400115.1 of Rhinopomastus cyanomelas. NCBI lineage: Eukaryota > Metazoa > Chordata > Aves > Bucerotiformes > Rhinopomastidae > Rhinopomastus > Rhinopomastus cyanomelas. The sequence goes on along the minus strand of VXBP01003361.1, from coordinate 99,050 downwards.
TGAACAGACCTGAAAGCTTCATTTAAGCTTGCTGAACTCTTTGCAGGCTGTAGTGCTCAATGGAAAAGAGTGCAACGTAAAATGGCAGCTTTCATGGAGAAACAGTGGACAAATCTGCAGGTAGACTGATCGTGAAGTAACACTCCCATAGAATGGACTGGTTAGCTCTGCTGTGCTGCTTGTGGTGCACAGGCTCTATTCAATACACCCTAAGGATTCTATACATACATTTCAGTACAAACATGCATCAAGTTTCAATAAATTGGGCACTGCAGTCCAATAACTTTGACCCATGTCTATTCTCATCAGATTCAACAGGGTTATTAGCAGAAGAAAAAATCCTGTATTGGACACCTCTGGAGATTCTGTCTATAGCAAATACAAAATAAGAGCTATGTGGGGAATTCATTCGTGTCCTGGGCATGTCTTTTGCTTCGGTGTTGTTCAACACCATTACAACTGCTAACACTTTTCAGCTATACAGTGAAACTTGTTTGATATGACTGTGGTACTGAATCAACAAACCTATATCCCAGCCTGGATTTACTGCTGTCTTGTAAGCCAAGCATATATGAGCGCTGTTTCTCCTGGGTCTAAGCATTCAGCCATACCAATCGAGCTTTTTGCCGCCCCTTGCTTGAAAGAGGAAGTTAGAGAAGATGCAGTTTCTTAGTTGCATCCTGTGCCCAAAAGTCAGAGTATGCCAAGTCATTTCAGCACCAGTATCCATTTTCATCCATAAGGCATGTAAGACAATAAAGCAACTCCATGCTAGTCTTCCTCCATGATTTGACCAAAGGATGAAGAGGAAAAGCCTCAGGACTTTGTGAGGAAGAGAAGAAGGCAGAGAAGAAGAGGAAAGAAGAGAAGGAGAAAGGGAGGCAGGGAGATGAAGACAGGTCTGTCCTATTTACTCTCTCCTTATTCCTTGAAAATGGATTTTTTACAAAAAGAGTACCTTATATCTCTACAGTGTAATTACTGCTCATGTTTCTTACAAGGGTCCTCTCCGAAAGAACTCAGTGAGCTCTTTACAGGAGAGCTAGTTTTCAGTGAGCTATCACAACAGTTGGTCCATTATTGCAGTCCGTGGCAGTTCCCTTTTAGTCTGCATAGCAGTGGTAACTTGGAAAGGAACATGAATGTACAGCTGTACAGTGCTGGCTGGCTGCTTATGCCCTTCAGGCACCCAGGGCTGACCTTTGTGCCCTAGCTATCAACTTCAGTTGTGCCACCAGGCTGCTTTCAACCACTTTCATTAAAACTTCACGTTACGTTCTTGATCTGTTGCCCCCATTCACATGCAGAAAATTCTGGCCCTTGTAATTCAGGCCCCAGACTGTTTTCCCTGGCACCTGCCTGCTTTTCCTGTCTCATGAATGAAATGTGGCTCTTTACAGCCAGTTTGGGTAACATCAGGAGTTAATTAGAGAACTAGAGTTTTAGACTTTCTACAAACCAGCTGAGAAGTACCTCATACTCTCTCTCCACAGAGGGTGAGCAGGAGTCAAAAAGCTCAGCAAGGCAAGATGAAAAGGAGGACGAGGAGGAAGAGAAGTTTGCGGAAGGGCAACAGAAGTAGGAACTTGTTGTGTTTGGCCCATAGAGAGACAGTTCATGCACTGCAGCACTGACTTTGAGGTAGAGGTAAGTCTTTCAGAAAGGAAGCCTGCAAGAAAGGTGTCAGCCTAAAACTGTGAACAAAGATAGATATTTCTGGTTAAGCAACCAGTGGTAGAAGACAGCATCTACCTATAGAGCCCAGCCCTGCACTGCAGCCTCTGTGCTAAGGTTATTCCTGGCATGGTGGACAGTGTAGCTTGACCTTATAAACAAACTGGTTTTGTCTGGTTTTGTTTGTTTGGTTTTTTTTAAGGAGTCAGAGCAGAGATCATATGTTTTTTTTGTTTAAATTAATTTTTCTAGCATTTTTGAGATCAGCCACAACCATAACAGTGGAGCACTGAGGAGACAAGGAATTCAGTGTAAACTAGAGTATGGAACCTCTGACCTTCCCTGGTACTGCTCTGATTCCCTCAGCATACACCACTCGAGCTCTGCCTGCTATGGAGACAGACCTCCCAGTCCGACTAATGAGGATGGCTGCACTCATAATAAACCACACTGAAGAAGACAGACAATACTGACAGGAGACAGCAGTGGGATTTCAGCTCAGAGCTGCCTGCTGCAGAAGCACATCATAGAAGAAAAGAAGCAATAGGACACCCACAGCAAAATGAAGTGTTTCTGCACACAAGCTCCCTGTACATTGTTCTCCCTGAGCAAGCTGAAGCACATACACACCCCACTACAAATGGAAGACCATTGGAGACACTTGATTTCCTGCTCCTGTTCCAAGGTTTCTTATTGGGCTTGGATGGAAGAGCACAAACCTATTGAAGAAGAACAGCGTGGAGCTTTCACTCTCTGGCCTTGTGCAGGTGCTCTTCAGTGCTCTTCCTTCTGGCGCTGGTACAGACACAGTTGTCTATAAGCACAGGTCTACACACCCTACTACATTCCAACAGCATAAAGGCATCATTCCAATGTACTTCTGATTAGCAGGAGATCAGACTAGACAGCCTCTTGGGATCAGACTAGACAACCTCTTGGGGTCCCCTTCAACCTACATTATCCTATGAATAAAGGGTGCACGTAGGCCCTTCAACAGTAGTAGTCCCAGCAGACACTAATGTACAAGATCTTCACCTCAGCTGACTTTTACTTTCACAGGCAGACAGACACACATGCTCACACTACACCAATAAAAGCCACAGTGAAATGCTAATCTCCATCAAAGGAGTATCCTCAGACTTTATCTCCAACCCTAAGCATTGCCTTTGGTCATGATATTCCTTGCACAGATCACCATCTAAGGCAGCCACCTCCTGCATGTGATCTTTTTTCAGAGGGCTTTCTGCTGCACAGGAAGGAGACATGTTGAGAAGAGGAAGAGAAAACTAGGAAAGGAGGCCAGGTGGGAGAAGAGGACATCAGATCATTTAGGTGTGTGCTGGAGACAAAGTGGCAGTCAAAGGGAAAAACAGCGGAGACAGAAAGACACTGAGTGGCAGAGAAAGGGCCACTGAGAAAATAAGAGGGACATAAAGAGCAGACAGATAGAGAGGGAGATCAAAGCTGGGAGAATGATGGAGAGAGTGAAAGACCAGAAAAGACGTTTCCATTTATATTTTTATCTGATTAAAAAATGTGCTCACATAAATGTAATCTTAGAGCAAGAACAGCTCAGACAGCAGGAAAAGTGGTTTTGACAGAACAGCCAACTTAGGAAAGACCTGCCTGCATAAGAGATCAGCTAAAATCACACCAACAACACACAGTACAACCTTCTACTTGATCCAGACTCTCTGGTCATGGCTGGAGTAATTGGGTCACCACTACCACACCAAGATGAATATTCTGATTTCTCAGACGCAAGATACCATATCAAACTAGGTTATGGGGAAACAACAGCCTTCTCAATGCAAACACAGGACTTCCTAACCTGCCTGGCATGGAATTTTCCCTGATAGACATAGCCTGGTTTGTTTTGAGTGTTGTTTAACTTTAACAGCTTTTCCCTTGAAAGACTGGAGGAGAAGAGGTAGTCTTCAATTGAGAGGAGGTAGTCAATAAGTCTCTTTCATTAGATAATGATGCTGCCTGTACTGCACTCAAGATTTAACTTCAAGCCCCTTCCATGAAGTAAAATAGTTTGGTTTGACAGTCTGTGTGTATATGTTAACAGAAAAAAATAGACCAAATTCCAGAAAGTGCGGAACACTCCTGCCCTTTGCTTTGTTGGTTCTTTGTCCTCACCAGCAACTGGCCTCCCTCAGAGAATGACAGCTTGCAGATGAAATACAATACAGCTCCATTTTGTACAGCATCTCTCAAGTAAACAGGATCACAATTGCTCTGCAAGCTAAGTGATAAAAAACAGCACAGAAAGAAGGAAATTAAGAGGCAGAAATGACGGAAGGAAACCAGCTGCTTCCAAAGGAAGGAAGCATGGCTCTGGGTTGGGTAAATAACAGGCACAGGCTGAGCTCTTAGACTGACTACAGGCTTCATGCTCTGACCTTGAACAACCTGCTTGGCCTTACCAGGGCTCAGTTTCCAGCTCAAGAATTCTGGTTGTTAACTCTTCTCTGTCTCTGGAAGTTGTTGATGATTGCATTCCTGTCTGCAGGGTGCCTTGATGCTACCCAGGCAAGGACATAAATGGGTGGTGGGCAGGCAGAAGTGCACATGCAGAGTGATTTGAATCTTTCAAGATGCCAATATCTGAAAAAGAAACTCCATACCTCACTGCATATGATGGTGCCACTGAAGCAATTTAACAAGTGGTGTTGAAAGAAGGAGGTGAGAAGCAATCTTTGCTGTGCTAGGACAGCCTTGCTTTGTGCTTGGTGTGACAGGATGAGACGGCAGCCATCGCATTCCTTAAAAGGCTTTCACCCTGGGGACAGCTGTTAAAGAATGGAGTAGCTGCCAGTGACAGGACTGTCTGAGCATGTTAAATTTGGGTAGCGTGAGGTACAGTGGTCATTTATAACCATGATACTAACAGTACACAACATATTGCTTATCGCTATCAGAGGGTCGGGAAGGATGGCTAGAAAAATGCCTTGCAATCTGCTGCTGGGTAGCTCAAACATGGAAAAGCATGAGAAGTGATGACCCAAATGGCTAACGAATGTGTTGCATTACATGTTGACTGAGAGCAGCTGGCTGACATAATACTTTTCAAAATAAGACATGATTTTGAAAGCACTTTCCATTTTTTTGAGTAACCTGGTTGTCTGATTCAGTGAGGAAAGGGCTGGTACATTCCCCAGCATGGCTGTGGAGAAGAGAGGCTGCAGGACACCTGGCAGACACTGATTTCTAGGGGGTCCAACCATTTCCTTTCCTGTTGCAAGCCTGGGCTCCTAGACCCCTTTAAGGTGCATAACTACCAAGTGATGGATAGAAGAAGAGAAGACATGAACAGACGGTTGGCTAGGACACATCCATTTCACAGGATAGATGAGGGAAAAATCCCAGATATTATAAGTTAGCTTCTTGCTTCTGCATAACGGACTTGAGTAGCTCTGCCTCTTTGTTCTCCTCCATAAGTCTCCTTCCATTTCCACATCCATCTTCTCTTCCCCTTGCAGCTACTTTAGGGCAGAGCCATGAATTAGAAAGGGTAGAAGTTGAGAAAAAGTCCCTGGAGAGAACAGATGGAAAGCTGCTGGTCTAGGTTACTGCTGCCCCTGAAAGAAGCAGGGCCCGTGTTGACTTGCCCAAAGCTTACAGCTGAGCCAAGGATGGTTGCTGTCTTGCTGTTTGCCTGCCGCATCATTCACTGCCTGCTGGCCATGTGATCGGTATAATGAACGCAATGATGAATGGGGCCCTGACCCCAAACAGCCGAGTAGGCTCTAAGGCAAGAGAGTGCTGACTGCACACCTCCGAAGCACCTTGCTGCCTACCCCTGCCCATCTGCAAGATGTCAGGACCCTGGAGAAGGCGCAGCCCCCGAGCCGTGTACCCCCCGATGGAGGGGAGATTGCAGCGAGCATTCACTGACTCTACGTAAATGGCCCTTGCAGGGAAGCGCAATTTAGTGTGTGAATATCAATAGGATCTTTAAATCTCCTACAGATATTCTCTGTCCTAAGAGAGTTCTCTGAAGCCAGGTGCTTCCAAGTGACAGCTCAGCAGATGTTGCACTGATCTTGCAACTGCTTTTGTGCCAGCTGTGGGAAACACAAACTCATCTCCTGCAGCTCTCTCTCCTTACAATGGACAGCTTTCCTCCTCTCCTCCCCATGGCCCTGAGTCACACTCAAGCCATGGACAAGAGCATTGTTTCTTGCAGCCTCCAGAAGCATGTGCATCAAGTCAGATGCATCGCCTATGTGTCACCATAGCAACAAGATCAGGCCTGTGTGGAAAATGGGGGGGCAAGGAGAAAAAGTATGCAAGAAAGCTCTGCAGATAAGGGATGACTCCTTCTCCTTCAGCTGGTGGCAGGCAGCACAGCCCAAGAGGAGCCTGCGGGAACGATATCTGTCTGCCACTGCTGTGGTAGAGAGGCCATTCAGGAGCTCCAGCTCATGATCACATTTAGGACCAAAACACATTTAGACTGAGGACACAAGATGAGCATTGACTGGCTATATATCAAGCCCCTTAATCCTACCAGACTTTAGCATCTTCATCACTGGATTGTGACACTGCATCACTCTGAGAACCCAAATCATTGCTGCACTGAACCCTATTCTTTACACCATTATTCAAGCCTTGCTGCTAAAACCCTTCTCGCCTGCGGCACTTCTAACAACACTAACTCCAGCCAGTAACACAAAAGACCCACGGCCTCATGCTTGTGTCCCTGAGAACCACCCAAATGACCCGCTGAAGCAGTCTAGCCATGGTAGTAACTGGGGGAAGCCTACGGAATCAGCTCCGGCACAGCTCAGCAGCTTCACTGCACATTTCATCTGAGCTCTTGTAACCTCACAGATGACACCACTTCTCTGACCCTGCTAGAGCTCAAGTTACCTTCCTCTGCCATAGTGTCCCAGGGTGTGATTGTGTCTGAGACAGATCCTTCTGGGGCCTTCCCCTACCCCATCCTCCTTGTTCAGACCATGATAAGTTCAGAGCAGCTGCTGTGCTTGAGAATCAGCTCCTCTCATCATCTCCTCAAGTGTCCCCAAAGTGGGGAGCTGGCAAAACTCCTTAGAAAACCAAAATATTCTAGGAACGTTTTCCTTGAGGGATGTGAGTACTACTCGGACCACCTCACCAGCCTTGACCTAGAAGCACACACGACCCTGATTTTCATACTGACTTCTGCTGACTGAGGTGCTACTGAAATGATTAAGAGACTACTAACAGTTGTCGCTAAGAGGAAGAAAGTTCTTTAAAGCACAACAGAAGATTTTGGAGCTGACAGAGCTCTAATTTGATTTAGACCCTCCAGGTGAATTCACACGGGCTTTTTATGTATCTTTCATCACCTTTCTTAGTAAAAGCAGTTTAAACCACAATTAAATGCTGTGGTCATCTTGCCTTCCTCCCTGACACCATCCCAGAAAGGACCTTCCATACAGTTTGTGCCCTGGAAAAACATTCTAGCAGAGGGCCTAATGCCCTCCCTCTCTGGAGCCTGGCTTCAAGATCCAGCATTTCAGCCTCACTCAGCAACATCTAGGCTTCATTCCTCCTTGGCAAGACTCATGCTGCAGCTTCTTGCAGTCAGGCAATCAGAGTATAAGCTGTTTTCTCAGATCCCCTGTTTAACCTCAGGCAGACCTGTGTAGCTTTAAGTAGCATATTACTGTAATGAGGGGCCACGACTATTTCTGAGAATATGCCCTCCTTCTCATTAGTAACCCCCCTTGATAAGCGGCTCTGTCTTCAATGCTGCCGCTAGTCACATGCAGGCCACTGGAGCTGCAAAAGAAGGACAGAGCAGCCTGTCATAAAGAAAAAGTGAGAGGAGTGTGTAAACTGGGAGAGAGGGTGGGGGAAGGAAAAAGCATTGACAGTCAAAATGCGAAAAAGATGAAAAGCAATTTTTCTTCAAATGCCTGGAGACAAGACAGATCTCTGAGCTTCCTTCCCCTCCCTTGCCCCCTGCCTGAAAAGAGAAGAGGTAGTTAACATAGGAAAGCCCCTCAAATAAGCCCTGACAGCCACATATTCAGAAACTGATGGCATTTCCCTAAACACTGTTTGTAAAATGGTAATTATCCAGCAGGCAGTGACAGCTGGCACTTAACACTGAGAGAGAACATGAGCGGACAAGAAGAAAGGGATCCTGCCATAATTGAACAAAGGGTAAAGAAATATATAGAACATAATCAGAAAAATACAAAGATTGCTGGTTGTGCTAATAGGTCACTTCAGCTTCTTGGTTCATCTCGAAGTGATTGAGTTTGAATGCAGATTCAGACTGACATTCTCTGCATCATTCATCTGGGAACTGCACCTCTGAGGGGAGCATCAGCACAGCAAACCTGAGAGGCTGAGTAGCCAGCAGCAAGTACGTGGGTGCCAATCTGGTGGCCAGCTTTCTTCACAAAGTGTCTGCAGCACCTGCTCTCTGGCTGATCACAGGATCAGCTGCTGAGAACAGGACATTCTGGGCAGGCCTTTTCTCCCTACTTCAGACCACTCCAGCAACTCAGCTATGCCACAACATGGCAAAAGAGCCCTTCACTGGAAGCATCTAGACTGGACAAAGCACCAGGCATTAGAGAAACTTCTTGAGCTGGACTGGGAGACAGCTAGGCTAATCATTAAACAAAAAAAATCCACTTCTGGGGTTTTCTTTAGGGCAATGGAAGAGGCCATCAGTTCAGGTATCAGTTCAGATAGACCTGTATGGCCACGGGGAAGGTAATTCCTTTCTGTGGCTTGATTCTTTACCAACGAAATGGGTTGTGAGTTGTTGTACCTTTGCCACACATTCAAATCAAGGCCTGTTTCCTATTATGTCCTAACCTAAATCTAGAAGGACAGGTTCCTGAACTGAACTTGACTCTTTTAAGCATAAACAGGACTGCAGGTCAATGTATCTTCCACAGACAAGTGTCACCCTCCAATAGAATGAAAAACAGTAGAATGAAAATAAACTCATAATAATAAGCAAGGTGGTACCACTGAGCTAGGAGTTTTCCAAACTCCTGGCACATGGTCATTTGAGTTGCTTCCTCATTACTTTAACTGGAATGTTAGTTCCCTCCATCATGCAGTTGGGAGTGCACTGATCTCTCCAGAACGCTCCATGACTTCATTTTGCCCAGATGCTGTCCAGAAAGGTTATTGCTGGGATCCAGTAGCACGTGCATTTGATCACAACCTGTGATACACCCCTGAGTTCTCTGTGAGTAACAGGCTAGAAGTCCTAAGAGACGATGCTCAGATTAGTGTGGTCAGACAAGGACACAAAATGGAGCACTGGAAAACAGGAAAACTCCTTTGTACCAGGAATCAACTTGACATAGAGGTGCCTGACATAAGAAAGAAAGAGCATTGAAATTTCTTGTCATTCCTTGCTGTTCTTCTTTGCCATTGCCTCTCCTTTATCAAGACAGTACTCATGAGAAAGAGATAATTGTCCTAATTTACCCATACAGTAATTGAGAGAAAATCCTTAAAGCTTCTGAACTCCTGCTAAGCACATCTTCCTCCTCTACCCTGCCTAACTCTGTTCTGCAGGGTGTTGCTAGTTCTTGATGCGTCACAGCAAACGACCTTTATGTTTCTTTTTATGCCATATTCTCCTTGGAGCCAGGTCTGTATGTTAATAATTTTCTCAGCACCCATGCACATTTAAAATAAGATAGATTTTCCGTGCTGCAGACAGATACACCTCTGCACAGTAATTCATTATGCTGCTATCTCCAAAGCTGTTTCTTTGAGAAATATGCGTACAGAGTTGTATTAACAGTGTATAGCTTCCGTGACAATAACCGATGATTTGTTTGACTAGGTCTCTTACGTGTCAATGTAACTGTTTTGTAGTTTGCCTCAGATTTATTTTTGACTGCCTTAAAAAAGTTCAAATATTACTTTCAGTAATCAATCTGCTATCTTTAAGCTACTGTTAAATCCTTTTCTTGCAGTGAGTGAAAGTCTGAGTTAAGAATTTATCCTACAAAATTACTGATCTGAAAGTTATCAATACACTTCTAACTGGATGAATGCAAGTAAATTGAAAAGTTAGATTTTTTTTTCCTCATCAGATGACATTAAAATATATGCATGTTTTCAAGCACAAAGTAATTACTTTAAGCAGCGATAGAGCATTCCTCGTAAGATATATTAAAGGAAATCCAGCAACAAAATGGCTAATGTTACAATTTAATTATAAACTCTTCTGTATGCTGGGACATCAGCATTACTTTTGTTGCCGTTCCTGATCTGTAGCATGTTGTCCAACACAATTAACGATGCTTTTTTTGGTCTGTGCGTGTGTACAAATTCCTTTCTAAGCTTCTGTTTATCTGCCATAGACTTATAAAAGGTGCTACACAACAGTGATTAAGGTTAAAGAAGAAAAAAAGAGACTGGCGTTGCGTTATGGTGAAAACTATGTAGCCACAAAGGGGCTAACACATACCTGCAGGAAGCTAGCAGGAAGACCAAAAGTTCAGTTGTAATTTTGGGAGGTAATTTCAGCATAACCATTATAAGGTAGTGCCAGATGACTTCTGAATAAACACATATATTCATTATCACTCTTCATGTATTTAGCAGAGTACAGGCTCCTTTCTTTCCCTGCGAGGTTCTGCTCACTGCACTGCCTAGCCGGGCAATTTCCTGGCTGAAGCACCAACAGTGTCTTGGTATCTGTTGATGGCTTCATGGACATTTAAGATTAGAAAGCGAGAGCTTAGATCATCTAAGGCTCCACACCAAGTGATGCAAAACCCAGGGACCAGTATAGTTTGGGGACTGAGCTGTTGGAGAGCAGTGTAGGATAAATGGACCTGGGGTCCTGGTGGACAGCAGGATGACCATGAGCAGGCTGTGTGCCCTTGGGGCCAAGAGGACCAACAGCATCCTGGGGTGGATCAGAAAGGGGGTGGTTAGCAGATCGAGAGAGGTGCTTCTCCCCCTCTACTCTGCCCTGGTGAGACCACACCTGGAGTATTGTGTCCCTCAGTTCAAAAAGGACACACAGCTGCTGGAGAGAGTCCAGTGTAGGGCAATGAGGATGATGAGAGAGGTGGAGCACCTCCCTTACGAGGAGAGGCTGAGGTCTCTTTAGCTTGGAGGAGAGGAGACTGAGGGGTGACCCCATTAATGTCTATAAATATTTGAAGGGTGGGTGTCAGGAGGATGGAGTCAGGCTCTTCTCAGTGTCATCTAGTGATAGGATGAGGGGCAGTGGGTGTAAGCTAGAACATAGGAGGTTCCACATCAACCTGAGAAGGAACTTCTTCACAGTGAGGGTAACAGAGCACTGGAAGGGGCTTCCCAGGGGTGTTGTGGAGTCTCCTTCACTGAAGACGTTTAAGATCTGCTTGGGTGTGTTCCTGTGTGACTTGGTCTAGGTAATCCTGCTCTGGCAGAGGGATTGGACTAGATGATCTTTCGAGGTTCCTTCCAATCCCTAATGATTCTGATTCTCTAATTCTATGATTTTACCCACAGTTTCCCCATTTCTACCTCAAAAACTTCTGAGTCAAATAAGGTCTTTTTAGAAAGACATCTGATGTAGATTTGGAAGCTGCAAGTGATGTAAAGCTCAACGCATCCTTGAATAATTTGATTTATTTTATGAAATAGATCCAGACAATACTCAGAGTCCTGCACACACATGCACACCCACTCATACACTCCAAATAAAAGCACCTTAATGATCCTTTCTGTCAGAGTAATAGCTAGGACATGTCACTTCACTTTGGTGACTGTCCAAGCAGGAAACCTTTACTACTTTTGCCCTCTAAAATTTACCTGGCACTCAGCATGAGTACTTAACACATATTAATGTAATAAAGCACTCCTAATGCTGCTGCAAGTTCGGGAAGTTGGAGCACATCACTACCAGAAAGGTTTTTGTCATTGTCAGTGGAATGTTTGTGTTGTCTCTGTCAGGTGGCCATGATGGCTTGTTCAGCTTTTGTGTGAGGCTTGCAGAGAAATGAAATGCAAGGTAAGTCACAAGGTGGGGTTCAGATCAGCCCAAGCTTGTCCCATGCACAGCACTAGATTATCAGAAGTCTCGGAACTGTACAGTAGAATTCACGTTGCACGTCTTGTTGGCTGTCATGTGCCTATTAGCCCAGTGTGTAACCAAAGGCATGGGCCTTTGGTAATACACAGTAAGTACACCTCTGAGGCTTTCAAACCCAAATGGAGTGATTCTCTGAAGTACTGATTATGGAAAAAAAAACCTCCTCGTCCTCCTGATTGCCCTTGTCCATCTGTAGCTCTGACTGCAGGACAGACAGGAGGAGGAAAGTGCAGGGAGCATGAAGGGAGGGTGTGCACACGCTGAGGCACAGGTATATTAGCACGCAGAACATGTTTGTGAAATGAGGGAAAAAAGAGACAAGAGGTCACAAAGAAATAAAGGATCATCAAACAAGTGGTAAATATGGAAATGTTAGAGAAAACTATCAAGTGGGAGTGAATGGACATGAAAGTAAGTGTCTGGGACTAACTGACAGTTCTGGCCAGGAGACCTTGGAGATGCAGGTGTGTACAGCAACATTAAGAATCAAGTGCAAATACTCACACACAGCACCACACACTGAATTAGGCACAAATGACAAATCACAGACTCATCTGCGAGAGAAAAGACCTCTTGTGCATCATCCAGGACACTGCTGCACATTGCTACAAGTCTGATTACACCTAAACCATCCCTGACAGATGGGTGACTCATCTCTGGCTTGAATATCTCCACTGATGGTGCCTCTACAGCCTGCCTTGGCAGCCTGCTCAGTCACCACAATGTTCCTGCAGTTATAAAGTTTTCCCTGGGATTTTTCAGCTAACTGTTCCCTGCTGCACCTCAGGATCATTATGTCTTAGGCCTGTTTGTACCAATCTCTGAGAAAAATGGATCTCCACCCTCTCAGTAGGGTCTCTTTATGGATTTGCAGACAGCAATTACGTCTCCCTCCACACATCTTTCCTCCTCAATGAATATATACCAGCCTCCTTAATCTTCTCATTTATGCTATACTTGCCAAACCTATCAGCATTTTTGCCTCTCTTCCTGGAGCTTCCTCCAACACACTGTGGCTTTGGGACTTGGAGGAGACAGCATTAATTCAGCCATCTCCTCTTACCTGTGCCATGTCCAGTCATGAAAACTTGAGAACGGTCTTTATGTTGTTTCCTGAACATCATTTGCTTCCTGAATACCTCCTGCTCTACCCTTAAGAACAATTCTGTTACGTGCAGAGGCACATGAACACAAACACAAGCACACATGCCCAACTTCTGTTTTATATATTACACAGAGAAATACAATGGTCTCACCTAGTAGGGCTTCCAACATTAACAGCTGCCTTAGAAGATAAGCTGAGTCAGCTGTGATGAAGAAGTGGTGAATGAAGAAGATTCTGGTACCATTTTACACACTGGAAAAAGGTCCACTGGATGGCACCCTGATGGTGAACTCAACGCGGTGAAAAATAAGGCATCCTCTTGCTGTCCCCAAACCCAAATACTACTCAAACCTGTGCAGCCTGCATCCAATTCATCATGGTCCTTTGTCTTCCAGGCCCCTGTGTACTGCATCCATCACTCTCTTCTCATTTAAACTCCCCACTTACAGGACGGGTTAGGCTAGTCCTCAACAGGTCTGCGTCCCTGCTGTTAAAGTGATGTGCGTGAAAGGTTCCTACACAATGGAATAGTGCCTTTGGCACTATGATTTTAGTTGCAAATGGAAAACCCACATGGGGGAAAAATCAAGAAAAGAAGGACTGTGTAGGTCATTTGAGACATTGTGCAGCTGCCTCCAATTGCTCACTTTAGTTTCTGAAAAGCCTCTTGTGGGTTGAATTAGAAGATGGATCTGTAAAAACATCTGGAGACAATATCCAGTAGAGCACCCAAGAATGCCATAGCATTTCCTTTATGGATTTAACAGAGAGAGCAAGTCCAAGTAAAATGCATAACAAACACAACACACTAGGTCTCTGTGTAAAGACTTCAAGACTTTGAAGAGAATGATCATTTCAAAGGGCCCCAAATCGACATCTGCAATCATCTACTAGCACAAAAGATTGACATTTCTTTACCTAACAGCCTGACCTGAAGGCTAGCACCATGGCATACTCCACTGAGGGACAAGTGGCCACTTGTCTGCCCCATATTACTTCAAAATTAGCGTGTGGGATGAACCAACAGGATTTCAGCTCTAGGGTTGGTTGGACTAGAGGTCAGGGTTGGAAAAAGTCATCTGTAAACCATTATAGCTACAGGCTTGATGCTAATTATACTTATAGATGTGTCTATGTGGCAGACTAGAGAGTCAATAATATTTCTTTTCAATACCTTACAGTAACATCAAGCCAAGCATGGTGTTTATTAAGTCTCATGGAGTATCCTGTCTATTCTGGAAACTGCAGGTTTTTACCCTGATTGCACCAGTCGTAAAAGAATATATGAAAAATCAGTTAAGAAATGGAGAAGCATCTCATTCCTCACAACGAAAAGAATAAGAGATGTAAAATGTCATCGCTTTGATGTGCTGGCAAACTTCCTGGAATCAGTCAACCAAAGATAACTATGTTTATAAATATTTGGGATATGAAGATACTGTATATAAATTGCATTTTTATTATTATTATAAAAGTGTGGTGTGTTTTAAAAAAAAGAAAATAAATAGCTCTGCAGTGTATTCAAAATATATACATTAGGGTGTTTTGTGCTGTGCTTAGCATGTTGCTAATAAGGAAGAGATTGAATTCTACTTTCTATCTATACCTTGAACAGAACAAAGTGCCTATTCCCTTGTCAACTTCCTCCAGCAAGAGCTGCTACAAGGTTAGTGGAACATCACTGCAGTTGATGGCAGCACAGGTGAGAAGCACTCTGAAGGTCCCTCTAACTTAAAATTTTGTGCTGCTGACCCATAACCTTGGTATCTAAGAATCTCCCATGTAAAATCAATAGCAATAACAAAATCCCTTGGCGACTCCATGGAGTTTCTCAGATGATATAGCCAGAGATGTGCTGGAGGAATAGGTGGGGATGACTACAGCTAGTTCCAGCTGCTCCTGGCAGGTTTTATTGCAGGGAGAGTCTCAGGACCGCTGCCATGGAACCCTCACAATGCAGATAATTGCTTTTCTATTCTTTTTACAACTGATATTTCATTCTTGTTAAGACAGGAGAATTGTTGAAAAATGATAAAAGCAGCTCCCACACCCACGTACATTCTGTTCCTGACCAGCTGGTCCCACACTATGCCAGTCCAGGACTCTTCACGCCCAGCTCTGGCAACCCTTCCACAGCATCCCCTGCTAATCCTGACCCCTCACAGGGTCCTTAGCACAGCAGTGCTCAGTGACTTCAGCTTTGACACACAACCTCACTCTATGCAAAGCCTGGTCCCATCATAGTCCCACTAACACATCCCAATCCTGACCAAAAGCTCCTCCTGTTATTCCCATTCCTGTGCAAATCTGTTTCTGTTTCATTGCTGTTTATCCCATCTTGCAGCTCCATCAACATCCACATTTTGATTTGTCATTTTTTTTTTTATTCCCAGCCCTTTTCCTTTTATTCTGTGTAAATGCAGACAGTATACCACAACCTTTTCCACTTCCATTCCACTGTCTAAACCATGGTTGAAAAAAGTATTAGCACACCTTAGATCTATCTGAAATCTACTGAGCTCTCAGCTGGCTCCATAAAACAGAAGTAAGAAAAGAAGGTGCAGTGTTTGCAATAATCTCCCTGCAGAGCTTTAATTCACTCTCATTTGACTCCTGGACTGGTGGTGCCAACTGGTCACAGCTGTGGCTGGCAGGTTAGGCCATTTTGATGCACCAGGAGGGTCTTTCCAAGCTCAGAGAGCCTCTCTCTGGTCTCGCTATAATCAGGGCTTTCCATCATGGGCTTTCTTGATCAGTAAGTGTTCTCGCTATAGTCTGGGACTGAAGGGACCTTACTTTTATCCCAGTTAGCCACCAGCTTGCAACAAATGCCAGTGAAAACCCCAGCATTTAAGCACCTTTCAGCACAGAAGGAGGCACTGGATAGATATTGCACTATATACTCAGACCTTCCCAAAGAAAGGGCAGAGAGCCTTGTACAGAAACAGCTGGAGGGAGACCTTCTATCATTCCCATGTTATAAAATATGAATCATAGAATCATTAGGGATTGGAAGGGACCATGAAAGATCATCTAGTCCAATCCCCTGCCACTGCAGGATCATCTAGATCAAGTCACACAGGAACACATGCAGGCAGATCTTAAACGTCTTCAGTGAAGGAGACTCCACAACCTCCCTGGGAAGCCTGTTCCAGCAGCAGATGTTCCGTACATTAACTACCCAACAGAAATACCAAACCATGAGTTCTCCAAATACTACACAACTTCAAATGCTGCTCCACAGCTCAACTGTTCTTCACTGTTACCTACGCCAGTGTCTTACATGCAGCTAGGACATGGACGAAAGGAAGTGATGTTGATGGCATCTCCTTTATCACAGAATCACAGAACATTAGGGACTGGAAAGGACCTTGAAAGATCATCCAGTCCCATCCCCCTGCCACAGCAGGATGACCTAGATCCAGTTGCACACGAACATATGCAGGCAGGTTTCAAATGTCTCCAGAGAAGGAGATACCTCAACCACTCTGGTTGGGGAACCAACCTCCTATTCTAACTCCTCTCAATTTCTTTGAGGCTTGAAACTCCTGTAAAATGCCAATAACACTTTTTCCTGCCATGCTGGCTGGGCTCAAAAGTTCCCCAGAGACTCACCTTTGAGAGTGACATTTTTGTTTGGAAGGGTGGCTCTAGGCTTTGGATCCTTTCCTTCTATTAGGACCTTAAGACTGAGAAGAATGTACCACTAGGGTCTGGCTGAGCTCCTTCCTAGCAGGTCACCAAAACGTCCTGTCTTGTCCTGTTTCGAGCCTGATATAAACCAAGGAGAAATTTTAGACTCCCTTCCCAGATGTGTTATCTCTTAATAGGAAGGCTGATGCCACCCTAGGAAGGCTTAAGCCATCCTAGGAAGGCTGATGCCACCCACTTGTGTTGCATTTTTTAAGATCAGGAAGAAAATATTCTGCTCACATTCATATAAGGGCTTATTCCTGTTTTGGGGGAAACAAGATTGCCAGTGTTCAAGATCAATCAGTCCTCAACAGGGTCCAAGTTTGGACAATCATGCTTCATTTGCTTTCCCATTGTTAATGTTAACTAAACGTAGCTCTGGTGAGAGGTGCCAGCTCAATAGCCCCAGAGATTAACCTCCCAAATTCTTTTCTCAATTGCAGCACTGAAAAGCCCTAGAATTCTGACTGTAATCAGCAGAGCTACTCCAGAATTGCAGCCAGAGGTAGATTTTGTTACTGCAGCTCTCCATTCTCACCCACAAGAAGAGACCTAGTGAAGCTCCACAGCAATCTGCCGAACAACCTCAGTAAGACCCAGGTTTGTTCCCACTACAGACACAGCAGCAGCAGGAACAGCATTTGCTTGACCAAAGTGGGAGCCATTAATGTGTCCCCAGCACGCCAACTAACACGTCTAACACTTTACCTCAATGCTTGCTAGAAAGACCAACCCTGCTTCACAGCTTGCGTACAGAAATCTCACAATTAGCACCAAGGATGAGATTTTTCTTTGAGAGCTGACTTTCACCTAATCACACCCATTTAAACCAATGGATTTTTCATCACTGATTTTAAAGGAAGGTTAATTGCAGCAAAATCAAGTACTTTGAATGAAAACGAGAAGATCAGAAAGAACTGAGGTGCTTGGATGTGCCTACAAGTGGTCCTATGCAGTTGTCAATATGAGCCTGCTATCTGCTGTAATAAAGGGTCACAGCATTCCTTACCTCTCCACTTGCTTCAGGGTCCCCTGGAGCTATGCTGTGAAGTTACTAAACTGAAGCTGGAGCTGGGGCTTGACTTACTTTGGTCAAGGCATTAGGATACCTAAATTGCTCCAAGGTAGCCCAGGTTTTCCTCTAACCTCACTATGTCACAGCCAAGAGTCCACAAGCCCAAGGAAGGCTATTATCCTCATTTCCCATTTTGTCTTTTTATTGGACATGCTGATGTTTGACCACATTAGATTCCTCTAGAGAGAAAATCTGACAATGAACCAGTGGAAATCCAGTTTGAAACGAAGAAGTGAGAAGGGGTAAGCTAGTTCGCTGAACAACTCTCTCTCTCTACCTCCATGTTTTCAACTCTCTGTATTTTCTACATTGCACATGTGATGATTAATGATGTTGACACCATCATGAAGCTCTCCTTATTTCATAAAAGGTCTTTAAAATAGAGATTTTTGGCTCAGAATTGCTGGACCAGCTTCAGTATTAAAGCACCATAAGTTTTGAGGGGCTGCATTCCACAAAACCTCCAAACTTGTAGAGATTCAGCTATCATTTAGGACAAAAGATGTGTGTTTTTTCACCTGTGGTGGGGAATCAGGTGTTTTGTGAGCCCTGATGGCCTGAAAGCAGAGAAAGGCAGGACATGAAAATTGCTACCAAGGGTAGACGTCCATCACAACTCTCTTTACTTTCTCATCTGTGGCTTTAATCATCCTGTATCCTCCCTTTGGCCCTTTTCCACATGTATGTGGAGTTGCCTGGAGTAGGGAGAGAATCACTTTTCTCTGTGTGGAGCTCTCACCCGGCATATGCAGAACACTATCTTCACTCCTAAGCACCTCATTATGCAAAATATATTGACAAAAAGGAACAAGAGCAGAGCAACAAAACAATCAGATAATTAGAGCAGTCAAAGATGATGGGGTCAAATATGCCTGTTGTGGCTGTGAATAGGAGACAGGATATCAATATGAGTAGAACAAAGAGAAAAAAGCAAATGCAGACCAAACCCGAGACAAACTTCCTGACAGCAGATTGTGGGATGTCTCCCAAAGCGTGTAACCAGGCTCCTGAGGCCAGAAAATATATCAAAGGAAAACATGCTGGTACACAGCTCAGTGCCCGAGACTTGCTCTGTAGCCATGGTCAGCAACCATTATCACTTGTTGCACTTTTGACTGGATGTTTTCATTCTTGTTGCGTGTCTAGAGCTCATGGGCAGCCTGCTGCTGTGCAGATGTTAAGCAGATGTTGTCTCCCTCCCTCCAGTGGTTAAAGGCATTTCAGGATGAGATAGTAATTAGTCCCTGCAAGGCTGTGCGAAGAACGTAGCAGGGTGCAGTAGGTTGCACTCCAGTATATATATAGCCGAGAGCTATGTCTTACCACAGGTAAAACATCGAGCCATGATCGTAACACCAGCTCATTTATCAGTGTATTTGTACACACCCAACCCCTGACTCATTGCTGTGGATCCTACAGGTTCCACTGAGCAGCACAGTAAGTGCCAGGCTGCATTTGCAATGCTGTCCATTCCATCCCCTTTCCTGTCCATGGCAGCAGTCACTACCAGGTGCTTTGGAAAGGTACAAGTACACCACATAGAGAGGTGTGGAACAGCTTGTTCTTGGTTTTGAGACCTAGAGAAGACTTAAACACTACTAACTAACCAGCCAGCATGTGGCTGGCTTTCAGACAGTATTACCCTTAAGATTATGTTCAATGAATACTTAATCAAGAGTCATAGATTCATTCAGGCTGGAAAAGATCCTTGGGATCATCAAGTGCAACCATCAACCCTACACTACATGTTCACCACTAAACTATATCCCCCAACACTACATCTAAGCATCGTTTAAACACATCCAGGAATGGGNTGTATTTGTACACACCCAACCCCTGACTCATTGCTGTGGATCCTACAGGTTCCACTGAGCAGCACAGTAAGTGCCAGGCTGCATTTGCAATGCTGTCCATTCCATCCCCTTTCCTGTCCATGGCAGCAGTCACTACCAGGTGCTTTGGAAAGGTACAAGTACACCACATAGAGAGGTGTGGAACAGCTTGTTCTTGGTTTTGAGACCTAGAGAAGACTTAAACACTACTAACTAACCAGCCAGCATGTGGCTGGCTTTCAGACAGTATTACCCTTAAGATTATGTTCAATGAATACTTAATCAAGAGTCATAGATTCATTCAGGCTGGAAAAGATCCTTGGGATCATCAAGTGCAACCATCAACCCTACACTACATGTTCACCACTAAACTATATCCCCCAACACTACATCTAAGCATCGTTTAAACACATCCAGGGATGGGGATTCAACCACAACCCTGGGCAGCCTATTCCAGTGCCTGGCCACTCTTTCCATGAAGAATGCTTTCCTGATGTCCAATCTAAACCTACCCTGTTGGAGCTTAAAGCCATTCCCTCTGGCTCTATCACTAATGACCTGTGAGAAGAGACCAGCATCAACATCTCTACAATGTCCTTTCAGATAGTTGCAGAGAGCGATGCAGTCTCCCTTAGCCTCCTCTTCCTCAAACTAAACAGCCCAAACTCTCTCAATCTTTCCTCATAAGATTTATTCTCCAGGCCCTTCAACATCTTCATTGACCTCCTCTAGACTTGCTCCAGCACCTCGATGTCTCCCTTATACTGAAGTGCCCAAAACTGAACCCAGTACTCAAGGTGCAGACCCACCAGTGCTGAGTACAGGGAGACAATCACCTCTCTACTCCTGCTGGACACACAGTTTCTAATATAGGCCAGGATGCCACTGACCTTCTTGGCCACCGGGGCATGCTGCTGGCTCATATTCAGCCGCCTGTCAATTAGAACCCCCAGGTCCTTTTCTGCCAGACTGCTTTCCAGCCACACTTCCCTAAGCCTGTAGCATTGCAGGGGATCGTTGTGACCAAATGTAGGACCCGACACTCAGCACGATTGAAACCCAGACAATTATCCTCAGCCCATCGATGCAGTCTGCCAAGGTCCCTCTGTAGACCCTTGCTACCCTCCTGCAGATTGACACTCCCTCCCAACTTGGTGTCATCTGCAAACTTACTGAGGGTGCACTCCTAACCCTCATCAAGACCATTGATAAAGATGCTGAACAGGAGTGGTCCCAGCACTGAGCCCTGGGGGACACCACTTGTGACTGGTCTCCAACCAGATTTATTTCCACTGACCACAACTCTTTGGGCCCAGCCATCCAGCCAGTGGTCCACCCAGCAGAGTATGTGCCTGTCCAAGCCATGAGCAGCCATTTTATTCATGGGGATGTTGTGGGGGACAGCGTCAGTCCTTACTGACGTCCAGATAGATTACATCAACAGGCTTTCCCTCATCTACTAAGCAGGTCATCTTATCATAGAATGAGATCAGGGTTGTCAAGCAGGATCTGCCTCTCATGAACCCATGCTGACTGGGCCTGATTGCCTGGTTGACCTTTAATTACTCCATGATGTCTCTCAAGATGATCTGTTCCATAAACTTCCCTGGCACCAAGGTGAGACTGACAGGCCTGTAGTTACAACGATCCTCTTTCTGGCCCTTCTTGAAGATGGGTGTCACATCTGCCAGCCTCCAGTTCATTGGGACAACCCCAGTTAGCCAACATTGTTGAAAGATGATGGAGAATGGCTTGGCAACCACATCTGCCAGCTCCCTCAGCACCCTAAGGTGTAATCCATCTGGCCCTATAGATTTATGAGTGTCCAGCTCAGGAAGTAATTTCAAAACCATTTCCTCCTGGATTACAAAGGCTTATTCTGTTTCCCATCCCTGTCTTCCAGCTCTGGGGGCTGTGTGCCCAAGGAACTACCAATCTCACTATTAATAGTCACTATTAAAGACTGAGGTGAAGAAGGCATTACGCATATCAGCCTTCTCTTGATCCTTGGTCACCATGTTCCCCTCTGCATCTAACAAGATGTGGAGATACTCCCTACCCCTCCTCTTACTGTTAATGTACTTATAAAACCTTTTTTTGGTATCTTTCACCAATTTTGGTCTTTGGCCTTTTCTCCTTATATAGCTTCACTGCATGTTTGTAATCCTCATAAGTTGCCTGCCTCTGCTTCCAGAGACTATAAATTCTCCTTTTGCTCCTGAGTTCCAGCCAAAGCTCTCTGCTCAGCAGGCCAGTCTCCTACCCCATCATCTTGTCTTATGTGACTTGGGGGTGGTCAGCTCCTGCACCTTTAAAATTAATCTTTTAAAGTATGCCCAGCCTTCCAGGGATCCTGTGCCCTCCTGAACTGTCTCCCAAGGGACTCTCTTAACCATGTTCCAAAAGAGACCAAAGTCTACCCTCTGGAAGTCCAAGGTAGTAGTTCTGCTCGTCCCTTTCCTTGCTTCACCAAGAATTGAGAACTTTAATATTTCATGATCTCTTTGTCCATGATGGCCTCCAATCATTTCATCCCCCCAAAAAAATCTTCTGTGTTAGCAAGTAGCAAGTCAAGGAGTGAACTTTCCCTTGTTGGCTCCCTTACCATCTGTGTCAGGAAGTTATCTCCTATACAGCTGAGAAACCTCTGGGACCATTCCCTCACTGCTGTGTTGTATTTCAAGCATATGTCCAGAAAGTTTAAATTCTCCAGGAGAACAAGGGGTAAAGACTGAGATACCTCACTCAACTGTCTATAAAGTAAAATATCCATCTCTTCACCCTGGTTGGGTGGTCTGTAGCAGACTCCCACAATGACATCTGTCTTATTAGCCTTTCCTTTGGTTTTAACCCATAAGCACTGCAACCTGTCGCCACCATCACTAAGTTCAAAGCATTCATAATTATCCCTAACATAGAGGGCCATCCCACCACCTCTCTTACCTTGCCTGTCTCTTTTGAAAAGTTGGTAACCATCAGTTGCAATGCTCCAATTGGGTAACCCATCCCACCATGTTTCTTTGATGGCAGGTATATCATAGCTTGCCACATGCACAGTGGCCTCCAGTTCCTCCTGTCTGTTGCCCAGTCTGCATGCATTAGTATAGATACACCTCAGCTGGGCCACCTTTTGGGTGGGAGAAGTCCTAATACCCTCCTGATCACACTCAGAAGCATCTCCTCAACAACCTTTTGTAGCATGGACTGTCCTTCTCCGTTGTCAGGACACAAGCCTGTAAGATCTTGCTAATACATTTCTCTCCTACAAGTTCTCTCTTGTCACATTGAGACTCTTTCTAGTGATCCCCCTTTTCACCCCTGCCCCCCTTCATTCCTAGTTTAATGCTCTGTCAATGAGCCCAGCCAATGCCCTCCTTAAAACCCTTTCCCCCCTGTGGGATAGGCTATTCCTATCTGTTGCCAACAGGTCTGGCCTATTGTAAATCAATCCATGATCAAAAACCCAAACCCCTGCCGATAACACCAGGCTCAGAGCCAGGTATCAACCTGCTGACACATCCTCTCTGGTCCCTTATCATTCTGCACAACTGGAGGGATAGAGGAAAACAGGACCTGTGCTCCTGATTCCATCCTTTGATCAGACACCCTAAGGCTCTGAATTCCTTCTTTACTGCCCTGGAGGAGCTCTTCCTATTTCCTCACTGCCTACCTGAAACAACAACAGCCAATACTAATCTGAGGGCCTATTAGGGAAGGAAGCTTCCTCCTTGCATCTTTAAGCCATGTCCCTGGGAGGCAACAGACCTCCCTGTGTAGCAGGTCTGGTCTGCATATTGGGCCATCTGCTCCATTGAGCAGTGAGTCACCAATGACAATGTCTTGACTTTTATTCTTTTCTGAGGAGGTTTAAACGCAGGGGGGCAGTTTGACCAGACTTCCTTCCAAGCAGGAAGAGCCATCATCCTCACTGTTACCCAGTTCCTCCTGCAGAGCACTGAGCCTGTTCTGCAATGACACCAGGGGAGGTGGAGGAGTTACTGGGTGGCACTGAGCAGGGACCTTTTGCCATTGCCCCCTGTCCTCTAGCTCATCGTCATTACTTGGACAGCAAGAGGACAGAGGGTGCACTATAGCAGGTGCTTTTTCTGCCTGATGGTTCCCTACCATCACCTGACTGCAAGATGAGTCTTACACGCTTCTTGTGAGGTCCCTGCTGGCTGCCTTAGATTGGTGAAGTCAGTCTCAGGGTTGTAGGGACTATCTCCCTCTCACACTCCATAATACTCCTCAACCTCTCTACCTCCACCACTTGACTGAGAAGATCATTTATCCTTTTTATTTTTGAGCCCTAGCTCAATAAAAGTAGCTAGCCCAAAAGCTAACTACTGATGATGTTACATGACAATGATTTCTACAGCAAACCTGCCTGTCACAGGGGAAAAAAATACTCCTCATTTTTCATCTTGTAGTGTCATCAAGCATCTTCTTGTTCCCTCATCTAAAAAACAAAGGCTTTCTTGCACAAACACATAGACTTTTACATACCTCTTCTTAGCAGACTACAAGCTGAGTTGATCCCAAACTTTCAAAGAGCTTTCTCTTTGCATGTGAATTTTCCCAGGTACCTCATTGTCCTGTTGCTCAGTTCTAAGCCAACCCTCTTCTGAGACAGTGTGACCAGTCCTGCGGGCATTTTTTTCAGCAGAGGTTCCAGCACTGAAAACGTGGGATTGATCCAAGCACCATCACTTTAACATGCTGCAAAGCTGTGCCCACAGCCCCCAGTCCTCTCTGCTTTGCAGGCTGGTTCTCATGGTGATGCAACCTTTGCCGTTTTTTATTTAAGCCACTCATATGCCCCACACTTAGTGCTGAAGTGTACATTCAAGAACTGCATAAACAAAGGCTATAATTACTACTTCTCTGATTTGGGTAGAGTTATATAAATGAGTGGTCATTTCAGGGCATTCCTGCAGGGAAAAAAAATTGTTGTGTCTTCAGTAAATCCATCTATTCGTCTTTTCCATTAGAATCAATAAATCAGTTCCCTTTTTATATGGTGGTGTTGGCTCAGCTGTGATTTTTTGATGGCAAAATTCATTACTCAATTGTCTCACTGCTTCCTTTCTAAGTTCAAAAACATCCATTAGCACCACTATGCGAAGCCCCATTAATCTGCTTTCATTATTATAATGTTCTTACTCTTTCTTAGTGTCTTTATTGCATCCCACTCATCCTTGTTTTTTCATAGGAGCTTTTAATTAATGCACTAAGAACTGATATAAAGAACCAGCATTTTTTTAAGTTCTAGAATTTTGGTTACTGGACAGAAATTAACCAAATTCCACTAGGTGACCCTATTCTAGAACTAGTCTAACGTTTCAGTTGGCACACAATGCAGGCTGGATGCTCTCAGAGCTGTCCAGTGTCTGCAGGGAAAAGAACAGTCAAAATGATCTTTTACTGGCTCCAAGTACACACTTGGTTTTGTTCTGTTACTGTCTAATGCAAAATATTTTTTGAAAGTGGGAAAGAGCCATCACACCTAGCTAATTCTGGCTTTAGACCTGAATTGCTTCATAACGTAAATCAACAAAACATACCCAGCACCAAAAGAAACTTCCAAAGAATGACTTCACACTAAGGTGAGAAGGACTTCACAGGTACGGAAGGCATCAAAAGATGCAGATGTCTTACACCTCTGCTCTACCCATGAACTTCAACTCTATTTTGTCACTTAGATCCATTCCACGACAAATGAAAATTGGCAACAACACCACACCAATTTAGTGCCCTTTTTTCATTTCCCATCCTCTTAGCTTCTTCCTCCCCACTAAGCTGTAAGAACAGCAGACAAACACTTGCTATTTCTATAGCAGACAGCATGGTGCCTCAGAGACAGGGTATAGTAGTTAAGAGGCCCCCGAGCGTTGAGTCAAAAGATTCATTTCTACATCCAGCAGATGACTCTAGGGAAGCTCTTTCTGTCTTTCTTCAGGTCATCATCTGCCACCAACAAGGGTTGTTCCACGCTCCTGTCCTTTGCAGTGCCAAGTGCAACAAGTCCCTAGTCAGCACTGAGGTCTCTGCTGGGTGTAATGGTGTCACGGCGATGCTTAAGGGCTCTTGAAAGAAGAGAGCTGCTGCTGCCCTAAAGATTTTCATGTGAGTAGAGGAGGCTTTACTGCTGTATACACAGAACACAGTGGTCTCCATCATTCATTAGGGAATACCATTTGCATCAATTCTTGCAGCAATCCCCAGCTCTGGCACCCAAGGATGTTAAGCCTTCACAAGCAGTTCAAGCAGCTGGGAAGGAGTCTCATCATGCACTTTAGAAAAGCCAAAAATAGGGTGCTTGGGAGTGAGAGCTTAGAGATAGCTGCTGGCAATGTGGCTGTGTATATCCTACTTGAGAATTCCTTCCTGTGAAGGAAGATGGCACCTTTGGGGGAGATCTGGAACAAACTACCAGATGAAAACTATTTGCCTTGTCCTTGCAGCATCTAGGATACTAGAAACAACAAATAAAGACTATTACATCCTTTCCTTCTTCCTCCATAAAGGAACAAACAAAGTTGGTGACAAATAGCTTTCTGGACTCCCCTAATGAAATCACCCCTTCTCCTTAAACACTGTTAGTCAATGGAAAATTGGCGTGTTTACTTCCTTCTAGGAAACCAAAAGTAGAGCTGCTAAGAAAAACAGGCAAACAAAGGGATATGTTGCGAGCTGATATCTCTGACAAGTCAGGAGAAAGAAAAAAATTGTACAAGGATTATAGAGCTTATCATTAAAAAAAGAAAACCCAAACCCAAGAACTTTGCATGATGCTTCAAAAGAAAAGAAGGAAAGGGGAGGTGGAAGGGGAAAACAGAAAGAAAATAAAATCTGTCAAGAATTTTCTCACGGCATCCAAAATGCCTCAGTGAGCAGAGATACAGAAACAAGCTAATTACTGTCTTTCTTCTAGTCTCCCGGTTCTGAACTCCACACACAACGTTTTCACGATTATTAATAAAGGAACACTTTTATCTCTGCCTTATTAAGAGTTCTGGGGGTAGGAGTATAGTATCTGACAGATACCGTACGGGTGGAAACAGGAGGGAACAAAAGAGAGGAAGATAGAAGCAAGGAGGTGACTTAGAAATCCTTCCATAGTTCCCAGGATGCAAGTCCAAATTTCTGGAGCTTTCAAAATAGTTGGAGTGATTTCTGCTCTGCTGTTCTCTTCAGCATTTATTTCCAAGGCTCTGAGGCTTAGGGCAGCAGAGAATGGGGTGTGGCTTCTGCAGTCATCTGTATGGAGAATAGGTCCTCTCCAAGCATCCCAGGGGATGCTCCATATGAGAGGTATGGACAAAGCTGCACAGCAATCCCAGCAATGCTGTCCAAGGTTGCATCTTGGACAGCAACTATGGTGGAGACAGTGAGGGGAGCCCTGGAACAGACACTAGTGAAAGGAGACCTAGTGGTCTGAAGGGGCCTCATATGGCTCCCAAATATGCATTACGTGACAGCAGCCTTTGCTTTCAGCTCCTTGCTTCCATAAGCATCACGATGCTGGAGTTAGAGGAACAACAGACATTCTTACAGCACAGCCAACATTCTCTTTGGGTACTGAATTTTTTCTGAGTTTGGAAAGGCAGCTTAGACCAGCTGCTTTTTGAATACATCATGGAAGATGGCAGGAGCTAGGAGCACAAAGTAAAAGCACCAGCTCACTGCATGAATTCTTCTTCTATGACACATAACCAGTTTAAGTGCTCCCCTAAATCTTCACAAACAATCCTAGGCATCCTGAAGAATGATTGTTTACATTTCCTGTGGATTATGAGGGGCTAAGATGTGGCAGAACACCTTTTTCCAGAGTACAGAGCAAACACTGGTCTTGCATAAAATAAGAGTTAATGATTCTGCTGATGTACAACCTATTTTCTGCTAATACATCCAGCAGCGAATTCTCAGGAGGCTTTCACTGTACGCAAATCTGGAATACAGGACAGTGATAAAGCTATGTTTAGCTAGAAGATGAGAAACCAAATGACAGGTAGGAGCCCAAATTTCAAATCTGGGTTAATTTGTTAATGCCTGTAACTCAAAGAAACACTTTGACTGATTTTCTTCAAGCTATATGGAAAAAAATTCCCTTTTGGTTTCAACGTAAACCCAACAGGGATCAGGACACATCAATTTTGCTAATGGAACCTTGTTGCAGCCTTAATTATTATTATCTCTCTGTGATAGATTAGGCATTTACCCAGATTATACAGCCATAGTGAGATTAGATTAGATCGCCCAGGCTCCATGTGCTTTTCTATCTCCTTATGCAAAATCACAGCCAGCTAACTGAATCCCTGCTTGTATTCTGGGTCATGAGATATCTTAGTACATTTACTTTAAGCTCTGTTTTCTAGAAAAATTGGCAAACTTTCAGCAAGAGGAGGCAGTAAAGGAGGTATTTAGATTTGAGGGATACCTTGATTTCAAAGACAGAAGAGTGGTATTATGCAGGATCATAAAATACTCTTCAAGGTCAGCTGCTGGTAGGTGAAAACAAGTGCCCATAAATACAAGAGCCATTGCAGGTCCCCTGTACAGTGTCCATCTGCTGCCAGGTTCCTTCAAGAGAATAGGGCCACTCTAGTTAGCAAGCTGCATGAGATAGAATTTCTTTGTAAATCCTGGGATCAAAAGAGCAAACTTGGATAAACTTTGTGGGATTTTTGAATGTATTTAACAAAGTGTAGCCAAGTTTTCCTCACTGAAAGGGCAACAGAAGAAAATCTATATGCCCCTGTTGGGCTTACCTGAACCTCTCAGCAGGTTTTATCATCATGGGATGAGATAATAAGTAAGAACAGAAGAAATGTTTTCTTCCTTCACAACAAGCTGCATCTTGGAACCTGGTAAAGTAGCAAGGATGGAAATGTGCTTATTTGGAAAGGAAACCCCTATGCAACTGCTATGCAGTCAGCCTGTCCAGGCTAACTATTTAGACAATTGCTTGATCTGCTGTTCTAAAATATTTTAGAGCTTTCATATTTAAGTGAGAGGACTACTCCTCCCAAGCCTCTGTCCAACCTTCCCTATCCTATTTGGAATGGAACTACAAACCTGGATAAAGCCTCTCACTAAGAAAGCTGCTGCATTCTGGATGCTCTGTTCCAGGAAAGGTTGTAAAGCAATTTGGCATCAAAGGCAGGGAAGAAATATGAATCCCTTCACAGCATTTGTAAGGTCTTGATTCTTCTCTAAAACACCTTCAACAGAAAAAATCACTAGTAGTACACAACAAGGATAGCACTTGTCACCTCTGTGTTCCCAAAATGCCTGACTTAAAACTAAGAGGAAAGGTGCTCCAGATTCTGTTGTTCATCGTGCTTGAAGAATCTTGACATGTAGAACAGCTTGTATCGACAAAAACACCCAGAAATGCTTTTATCCAGAAGCTTTTCCAATTTTCCTTTGAAAATTCTGACTAATTGCAACCTGCCCACTCTCCTAAGCATCCCATGCACATTTGCACTTATGAACCTTCATCGTGCATGTTAAGAATCCAAACTCCTTTCCCTGGGTAGGTAGAAATAAACTTTGGTGGGTTATTCTCCCAGAAAAAAACCTGCCAAACGTTTGGAAAAATGTTAAAAATGGCATTTAGTCACCACAGCTCGCCAAGTTGCTTTGAAAAACGTTAAGTACTAAGGACAGCTGGAGAAAGGTTAGAAAAGCAAGTTACATTGACATTGTTCTCCCACTCTTTCTTCCAGGAGTCACAGGTTTGATGTCACACTGAACTTTGTGTTGGAGTTGGCTTGCTCCTTTCCTCTGTCCTGCTTTATCCACCACTTACACATATGCCCATAAGCTTAATATTTTCAAAGATAAGAACAACACGGTTCCTTCCCTGCCATGTAATAACGAAACGCTGCACAAGCAAGGCGCACAGGGACCTCTTTTTCTCTCCTTCCCAAATGCTTCCAGTGTGCTGAGCTTGGGACTGGCATCTGCTCACTTTGCTAAGTTCTCCCTGCTTTTCAGACTGCCTTTTTGCTTTTACTTGCCTTTTTTTTTTTTCTTTTTTACCCTCCAAGGGGTTGGGTAGAGCTCTGCTTTATGTTTTGTCCCTCTTTGGGGCTTGCTTGTTTATATTTGTCCATTCTGAAAGCTGTGAGTCACACTTTGATTTACAGTCTGTCCCAGGAGAGACAGGAGACCCTAATGAAAGAGCAGGCTGCAAGGGTAATTAATTCCTACCAGACATTCAGCTGTACTATTAGCAAGCGATATGTGCGTGTGTGTGTGCGTGAGCAGTGTCAGCTGGAGATGAACGGCAACGATATCCACAGCAGTACAGCCACGTGCACCCTGCTAGCCCACAGCTCTAGCTGCTGGCAAGTGAGAGGCACCTCAAGCCAGAATCTCCACTGCAAGGAGCAAACCTGGAAGAGGGTAGGGGTCATGCCAAGATGAGGTAACTACGGGGAGCCAGGGACCGGGTTGCTAGTGAGGGAAAGAGAAGGGAGACTGGCGCAGTGCATTGATTGGGGATGCTGCGATGGAGAGAAGTCAGGAGGGTGATGGATCACCCCTGCTTCAAACAAACAAAAACCAGGCAGCTTGCCAGGAACGGCTTAGGCCAGTTTCATTAAAACTCTTCATTCATCATACTGAAATGAGGTGGTGTTTGTTATTGCAGTGGTGGTGTGCCAGTGCAGCAGCTATTACAAGAGTGGGTGGCAATGGGTGGCAATATAGGGAGGGGGCAGAGGGAGGAGATGAGACGATAATGAAGGATGGAGGCAGCTGGGAGGCAGCAGGGCTCAAGTATCACCATCCACTGAAGAGAAGTAAGAATCACCCTAGATCTCCTGGATGAAATTGGGCTGGTAAGGCTTCACATCCACTCAGCCAAATCCCCAGGATGGGCGAGAGGATTCCCTACTTCCAGATATATTTATTCCCCTCATTAGATCAAATAATGGCACTGCAACATGCTGAGGCTTGCTGTGGTTTCAGGCTCAGCTGCAGCCATGAATCCACTTAATGTCACCTCAGGAAATCCTAACAGCATGATGCTCAAACAAAAGCACTGCACCTGCCCACAAAGGGACTAGATGGATCTCTTAGGTCTTTTCCATCTCTGTATTCCATGTTAGGACCTGCTTGTACAACCTATGAACCCAAAGGAAGCAGAAACAAGCAGAGTTTGAAACTGCCTTCCTACGTAGGCTGAGGCTCCCTCACTCTTGCATTTGCTTCCACTTCATGCTTCAGTGTACCACCCAGGATCTGAGGACACAGTCCTGTCAACATGAAGCATGCCACCGTGCTCTAGCTGGAATTAATGAGGGCACAATGCTACCTGCTGTGTGGCTTTGTGAGTAACCTGGATAGCAGGGTCAAACCACCTCAAAAGATGTAGCCTTCCTGCCCACTCATGTGCAAACAAGTACTTCTGTGCACTTGTTATCAGGCTCCCATTCAGTGACCCCATGTCCTACCCTTGCAGGGGTGGCATTAAGGCCAGTCTTTGTTTTTAAAGCCTGGTGACTGCAATTCCTCCAGAGAAGTCAGGCTCCATGTAAGTGTACCTCTTAAACAACATCCATGTTGGCCTGTCCACAGAGATTGTGGCTGTGCAATGACTGTGGTGTTCTATGGGTGAAGGAGAGGGAGAGAAGACAAGACCTCATTTTGTTGTGTTCTTCTACTGAGCAGCAAGAGACATTGCTTGTATACTGACAATAGAAATTCAGGAATGAAACTATCTAAAGGCTGGGATGGAGAAAAAAAGAAGTCTTTCTGTTTGTATGACAGGGAACATCTTCACGGGTACCCTACAAAAAAACCCCTTCTGCATGCTCACATATGTGTCTAAGCTGTGTCACATCAGCTTGGCTTGAAATCACCTGAGCTTCTGATAGAAGTATTCCTTCCCATTGTGGGCTCCCCTTCCACGAGAAATAGTTTTGTATGCATGACCAAAACCACAACAACATCAACACTGAGACAGCTGACTCTGGGGAGAAATTTGAAACCCAGAAATAGGTATCCATGGTGCTCTCAAAGGAAACTTCAGCATCCCTGCCTGCCAAGGGCTGCTGCTGGAGACAGCCTGGTATCCTGGTGCCTGTGTATCCTGGTGCTCACGTCCTCTCATCCCAGTTATGGAAACAGGTCCTTGTGAGACTATGAGATAAGGCTGCACTAGTTACAGCTGTCAGCTGAGGAAATGCAGTATCTCCAGTCCATGTCGGTTGCAGCTAAGAAGTGTTTTTGCTGTGTCCTTTGGTGTCATGAGGAGCAGGCACAAACTAGCTTTCTCACTGGCTGTGGTTTACAGCAGCTACTGCCGCAAGAGCAGCTGAATAATGGTAATTAGTACTGGCCCAAGATTTCTGAAAGGAAGACATCCTCAGAGAAAATTCAAATTGAACAGAAATACCATGTTTTGCAGGAAAAATATCATCAACTGTTCTGCAATCTTCAAGGAAAATTTTCATGACAACACCTCTTTTGGACAAGGCTGGGAAAAAGGGGTGAGTTTGCATTATATAACACAAACAGAAAGTTAAATGCTGGAGTAAGGCTGAAGCAAAGCATTTGTAGATTCTTTATGAATGTTTCTAATGCTATAACTTTCCCACCATCTTTTCTCATGTCAGGTGACATAAATTTTGAGATTTTTGATTTTCCAAGATTAATTACTTGGAACACTCCCGAGAATGTGTTTTGGAGGGCATTTCTACAAATTTCTGTCTAGTTTTCAGTGAACAGAGGATATTAATGTCTTGTCCCCAATAACACAGACAGCACAAGTGCTTTTTTCAGTGGAGACAACCCCATATCTGTGCAGTTGTACCCGACTTGGCAGTTTTGCAAGGTGACGGCCGACCAGCTACTCGCATTCATATTGCTCATGTCTTTACACATCTATGTCTGTTATTTAATAGCAGATCCATTTAGGCTAAAGACACTTCAGATTTGCTTGCAGGCACTACAAATCTTAGCCCCTCCAAGGACTGCTGTGACTCAGTGTCAGAGCCAGGGAACAGGACTTATGCCTCACGTCCCAACATCCCCCGTTCCCTGATAGAATCATAGAATCATTAGGGATCGGAAGGGACCTCGAAAGATCATCTAGTCCAATCCGCCTGCAACAGCAGGATCACCTAAACCAAGTCACACAGGAACCTGTCCAGTCGGGTCTTGAACATCTCCAGAGAAGGAGACTCCACAATCACCCTGGGCAGCCTGTTCCAGTGCTCCGTCACTCTCACCGTGAAGAAGTTCCTTCTCAGGTTGATGTGGAACCTCCTATGTTCCAGCTTACAACCATTGCCCCTTGTCCTATCACTACATGACACCGAGAACAGCCCAGTGCCATCCTCCTGACACCCACCCCTCAAATATTTGTAGACATGAATGAGGTCACCCCTCAGTCTCCTCTTCTCCAAGCTAAAGAGACCCAGCTCCCTCAACCTCTCCTCATAAGGGAGGTGTTCCACCTCTCTTATCATCTTTGTTGCCCTACGCTGAACTCTCTCCAGCAGCTCCACATCCCTCTTGTACTGAGGAGCCCAGAACTGGACACAATACTCCAGGTGTGGTCTCACCAGGGCAGAGTAGAGGGGGAGAAGAACCTCTCTTGATCTGCTAACCACCCCTCTTCTAATCCACCCCAGGATGCTGTTGGCCTTCTTGGCCACAAGAGCACATTGCTGGCTCATAGTCATCTTGTTGTCCACCAGGACCCCCAAGTCCCTTTCCCCTACACTACACTCCAACAGGTCAGTCCCCAGCCTATACTGGTACCTGGGGTTGTTCTTGCCCAGATGCAAGACTCTGCACTTACTCTTGTTATAGCTCATTAGATTTTTCTCTGCCCAGTTCTCCAGCCTGTCCAGATCTCGCTGAATGGCAGCACAGTCTGCGGGGGTGTCGGCGACACCACCCAGCTTTGTGTCATCAGCAAACTTGCTGACAGTGCATGCCAATCCCTCATCCAAGTCATCAATGAACAGATTGAACAGGACCGGTCCCAGCACCGATCCCTGGGGCACTCCACTAGATACAGGCCTCCAACTAGATTCTGTCCCATTGACCACTACTCTCTGACTTCTACCCTGTAGCCAGTTTACAATCCACCTCGCTACCC
Organism: Rhinopomastus cyanomelas; assembly: GCA_013400115.1. Classification (NCBI taxonomy): domain Eukaryota; kingdom Metazoa; phylum Chordata; class Aves; order Bucerotiformes; family Rhinopomastidae; genus Rhinopomastus; species Rhinopomastus cyanomelas. The sequence continues at coordinate 65,477 of VXBP01003361.1, read as the reverse complement.
GAAAATCCAGGCCACACTGCCTCAGTTTGTCTGCAAGGATGCTGTGAGAGACCGTGTCAAATGCCTTTCTTAAATCAAGATAGATGACATCCACGGCTCTGCCCTCATCCATCCACCTGGTTACACCCTCATAAAAGGCTATAAGGTTGGTCAAGCATGACTTTCCCTTTGTGAAGCCATGCTGACTGTCCCTAATGATCTTCCAGACAAACAGCGGTTGGCCTTTCCCCCCCATCCTACAAGTGTAGGTCTGGTTTTCCAGTATCTGCCTTGCCTTAGCTGATTAATAGCTTACCCACTAGACTTGTTCTCCTAATGCTTGACCTAAATATTCCCTACACTTTCCCTGCTGGACAGTGGGAATAATTGGTCTCTCTCTCCTTTACAACATATTCCTTCATAGATCAGCAGACAGACCACACAGCTCCCTTCTACCATCTCCACAGCAATGGGTGAGGGTGTAATTTGGCCCATTCACAGCCGGTTGTCTCAGACTTCCCCTCAGAGGTATTCCTGTGCATGAAGCATTTGCCTGGTTTTTTCCTGCTTTAATGGCCTACAGGGGTGTTCCCCCCTGCTTCTCCAGTGTGTGTCCAGCACAGCTGTGCCTCAGAAAAGTGGATTTAAAGAGAATGATATTTGCCCATTTACATCGATTGTGGGACTGAGAGATTCTAACAAACCCTATTCTAAAATTGATTTTTCTGACTTAAAGGGCCCCTGCTGTATTTCAGTAACGAGACTAAAATATTGCATTTCACCAAAATCCTATTATATTGTCATGAATATCTCATCATACTGCCAAGAACCAGGAGTGGTTCTTTATGGTGTCTTCCTTATTGATGGGCAATCATCCCACTTAAAGGTTCAGTTTGAACAAGATCTCAAGAGGCCTGGATTCTTCCCTGTGATGCAGAGGCCGGCAGCTCCCCCTGAGCTGCATTCGCCTTGGTGATCCCTGCCTCTTCAGACATCCTTTATACCACATTAAGTGGGCAAGTGAAGACTCTTGTCATCTTTCAAGAGGTGTCTATCAACTTGCAGGATTAGGTTCTGAGCCATCGACCCTCAGGAAAGAGAGGCTATATCTGTGTTTTCTTTCCTTCAGATGCCACTGGGCATATTCAGAAACCAGGGCAATGGCATTTTCTCTCCAGCACCAGCATTTTGGATCATCTTGGGCCACTGTGCATCTTCACTCTACCTCCTCAGACTGGTAATTTTTACCAGCAGCCACAGGATGCTGAGAAACTCTGACCTAACACTCGGTGAAACATCCCAGAAGGTACAGGGAGATTCCAGTCCTGAAGTGATATGTGTACACACCTCCTCCTTTCCAGATTTCTCACAGACCTTACTAAAGCAAGGCTCAGACATTTCATTGCAATAAAGATGAGAGGGAAAGGGGAAAACTAGAAACAAAACTTAAAACTTTTGAAAAATAGTGGAAGATAAAAACTCTTGAGTCCAGACTGAAGAATGAATTTCACAGCTGGCACCTACTTGTCTTCACTACAAATGAAATGCAAAGCTCTGATTACACCACAGGCTTAAAGACAAATAAAAGCTAACTGAATCAAACTTTCTCACATGAAGCCATGTTCTATCCACTCAAATTAGTTTGGTTTTCCTTCAGCTAGTCTCCCCCATCACCTTTCTAAGCTAAAATAAGTGTGTAAGGGAATCCTTCTGGGTTATCTTCCCACCTTTAATTTCAACAACACTGCTATTTGTTTCACTTCTTTCACAAGGAATCAGGAAGGTGGGGCTCTACAGCATTGACTTCTTCATTCAAAACACAAAATAAAACCCAATAAATTCCACCTGAACACAGGAAAACACGTTTTAATTATGAGAGTGGTCAAACTGGAATAGGTTGGCCAGATAGCTTGTGAAATCTCTGTGTGTGGAGATACTCAGACTCCAACTGGTCCTCCTCTTCTGCTTCAGCTCACTCTGCTTGAGTAGAGGGGTCAGACTAGATGGCCTGGAGATGTCTCTAAGAATGCAAATTATTCTTTAATTCATCCATCATCTCAGGTCTCTGCTGTGCTAAAATTAGGGATTTGTTGCCGTTTTTACAAAGAGTTATGGAACACTGAAAATATTTTCTAAGAAAGGACCCGCTCTGAAAAATTCACTAAAAAGGAAAAAAAACTTGCTGAACTGGTCCTCGTAAAGTATGATAGCTGCACGAGTACGCTGATGCAGGGAGATACTGGGACTACATGGCAAAGCCTTCATCTTATTCCTTATATAACAAGATCTGTTATGTCAATCACTTTTCTTCATAACTTATGCAGCACACGGGATGAGTGAGGCAAGGCTCCTTGAATTCCTGACTTATCTGTATTATCAAAACTTAATATTCCCTTAGCACTTTTTTTAATCTTTTTTCCCTTTTCTTCTTGTTCTTTCATTTTTTTCTTTCTTTCTTTCTTTTCCCCTTTCCCTTTCTTTCCACCTTCCTTCTCTTTTCTTCTTTCCCTTTTCCTTCTTCCTTTCTCACTTCCTTCTTCTTTTTCTTTCTTTCAAAACCAACAACAACAAAACCCAATCAAAGTGCTGACAAAAGAATAAACTGACATCTTTGGAGACTGTAGTTGAGATTTCCAAGACTGTTTGAGGGGTTTACACACAGAAAACTCTCATTTGTTAGTAACTTCAACACAAAGTCCTCTTTGACTGTATGGACATAATGTAGAAGGAGAAGCTTTCCTGCTCCATAACCACATCAGACCTTCTGGTCTTCTTTGGAGGAAGGAAGCTCTAATCTGCTTTTCCACTCATTGATGCTTTCTTGTGCATTGCAAGTGTAATAATTTGTGTGGGGAGAAGTGAGGCAGTAACCATCTGAATAGCCTGCGAAATGAGGAAATGGCTGTGACTCACCAAACCCCTCTGATATGCAAATAATAATCGACAATAATCCTAGAAGTAGTGCCAACTGCCCCCACGAAGATAAATATCTCCCCCCACTTTGCTACTCACAAACATCCATTTCCAAGTTTCCCCGGCTAAATAAATGCCGCTGGGCTTTGTGTTCAGGTAGAACACTGTGACACACCAAGCTTCCAGGGCCACACTCACAGAGCTCCACAAATCTTTCAGAAGTGGAGAATAAGGAAAAACAGCACACGGCTGACATTTCTGGTAGGTTAACTAACAACCAGAAAGCTGCTTCATATTTTTTATGGACATTTTTGGGGGTACTGCCAGACCCAGCTCCATCTCTCAGGCTTGGTTAATTTGTTCTGCCCACATAGGATCCTCCCTTATTCTGCAGCCAGACAGAATCACAGAATCACAGAAATACTGAGGCTGGAAAAGACCTCTAAGATCATCAAGTCCAGCCCATGACCTAACATCACCACAACCTAGACCACAGCACTAAGTGCCACATTCAGTCTTTTCTTTAACAGCTCCAGGGATGATGACTTCACCACCTCCCTGGGCAATCCATTCCAATGTCTGATCACCCTTTCCATGAGGAAGGGCTTCCTCACATCCAGCCTAACCCTTCTCTGGTGCAGCTTCAGGCTCTGCCCTTTCACACTGGCACTGGTTGCCTGGGAGAAGACCCTGACCCCTCATTGAATACAACCTCCCTTCAGATATTTGTAGAGACTTGTAATGTCCCCCCCTTGAGTCTCCTCTTCTCCAGGCTAAACACCCCCAGCTCCCTCAGACTTGTTCCCTCCAGTGCCTTCACCAGCCATTGGACTCACTCCAGCACCTCAATTTCCTTCTTGAAGTGAGTGGCCCAGAAATGCCCCCTGTACTCAAGGTGAGGCCTCATCAGTGCCCAGTACAGGGGAGGAATTATGTTCCTGTCCCTTCGGGCCACACTATTCCTGACACAAGCCAGGATGCCTTTGGCCTTACATGCTAGCCGGGCACCCTGCTGGCTCCTGTTCAGCCAGTTGTCAGCCAGTACTCCCAGGTCCCTCTCTGCCAGGCTGCTCTCCAGCCACTCATTCCCCAGTCTGTAGCTGCAGGGGGTTAATGTGGCCTCAGCACAGGACCCTGCACTTGGCCTTGTCAAACCCCACAGCTCAGAGAGGCAAATGGCCTGAATTGCAACCACCAGCCTGTATGTTGTGGGCTTCACGCAGTGTTGGCTGGAGCCAGGTGGGAAGAGAAAAGAGAAGCAGGGATGGCGTGCTGGTGACAGATAACCTGGGCTTGCCGATCCAGCTGCCACTGCTTGCCCTCAGCAGAGGAGAGGAGCATGTTATCTTCCAGCTGCACTTGCCTAGCAGCCGCTTAGTGATCCAAGGAGAGATTTAGGGACACGCAGGCAAATGCAACATGCTTCTGTTTTTCCAAAATTTTAAATTAAATGCATTTATCTGTTACCAAGAAGAGGATTCAAATGGAAGGAATTGACCGTGCTGTTACACATCTCCGTGTCAAAGACGTCCCACTCACGGTCAGGGTGCTAAACAGAGACATTCTCAGAAGGCTTTTCCTCTGCAGGCACAGCAAATGCATTTTTCCAAGGCCTTTTCCCAAAAATGCAAAGGAAGGAAAAAAAGAGGGGATTCTTCTTGGGCATCAAGAAGTCTGTATCTCACAGATTTTTGTATTATTCATGTACCTGGCAATGTAGTTCTGGCTTCTCTGATCACCAAGCACCAACACACAAAACCCACAGACTCTTCTTTCACCTCCAGCACAGACATGCTGGATGCCCAGCATCATATCTTATACCTCCACAGATCCAACACAGAGCACGAACCCCTTAATTCCTTCCCTCCCTTACACATGTAGCATCCTCAGTCTGACTAAATTTCCAGCCTCAGAAAGCACAAAAGCATAGGACATGTTGCTTGAAAGGGTCATCACTCCTCACTCCTCCCTTCCCTGAAGCATCACGTGAAAAAGCAGGAGATATCCTAGCTCCTCACCTCTTGCTTCCCGCTCTCGTTACATGTCAGCTGCAAGGATACGGCTTCTAACAATGTATATAGCATCTGCTTTAAACTAAAAAGAAAGCAGCACTGTGAAGAAGGTCCTTCTCATATTCATGTGGAACCTCCTATGTTCCAGCTTACAGCCATTGCCCCTTGTCTGACCGAGGCTTGGCAAGCAGTTTTGTGAAAAAGCTTAGGTATGGTGCAACAGGCAGTAAAGAGGGGTCTGGCAGATGATAAAATGGTTAAAGAGAACATCCAAGCTGTCACACAGTATCCTGAAGCACCCAGGGTCTGAGTCCAATTGCCCTTGACTGCACCTACCATCCAGGGACAGAGCGACAGCCATGGCACAGACAGGCTAATTCCAGTTTTCACTGCCAAATGGGATGCTGCATACAGGAGGACACGGGGTAAAGGTTGCAAGACTCGCAAACTAAGGCCAAGATGTCAGAGCCAGAGCTGTTGAATTTGATTTGATCTAGCTACCCGAATCCAAATGTGACAAACTCACTCCTTCAACTCTTTCCACGTGTGCTGAGCGAATCCTCCATCAGTTCTGCGACTCAGCCTGAACTGCCTTTTTCACTTCAACTTGCACAAGGCTCCAGCAGAGTCAGAGGCGTCCAGGTCCTTTGCTTTGGAGTGACACAGACTGTGCTTTCTGAATAATCCACAATCTGCAACCACAGGCTCTTGTTAAGCAAACAGTTTCCCTACTTATCTGCATTTACTGTTTTCTGAATCTCCGTGGTTATTTTGCTGTGAACGTTACAGCTTTCAGCAGCACATTTTGGTCCTTATCAGATTAAAAAAGAAAAGAGGAAAAAAAATAATTTTGAAAACAATTTTTTCTAAATTTGCCTGCCACTCACAATGTTCAACTCAAAAAGCTCTCTGGCACAGCACTAGGAAAGCTATAAGCTGCAGAGCTGCATTATTCAGTTCCCTCCATCTCTAGATGTATTATTTAACTTCTTGGCAATAATGTCAGGGACGTAATCCAATAGAAATGCAGAGACACAAAGGAACCCAAAATTTCAGAACAGCTCAAATTGGTTTTCAGAGCTTACTTAATAGAAACTGGGGGAAAAGAAATAAAAAGGGAAAAAAAGAAAAGAATAAAAGAGGGATAATCTTATCAGTATGGAGGTGACACAGCCAGCAAACACTTGGGGACACAAATCTAGAACCCCTTTCCTTTGACTTTTATCAGCTGCTGGAGCCCAAGGAAAACTACCCCGGCCGCTGCTTGTCCCTTCCGTGATCCAGCAACACTCACCCGCTCACCTTGTTGTCAGGTTAAAAGCTGCATTTCTCAAAGAGGAATTTATTGAGTGGCCAATCTCATTTACATGCCCCACTACTCAGCTTCCCCAAGGTGGGATAAATTTATGTTTTCATGGCCTTCATGAGGCCGACCTACCCAGAGTGCATGTCCCCAAAGGTGAGACACCAAGGACATAACCACCCACTGCCAGCACTCTGCCCTGTTGTCTTTGCCACCCAAATCCTGCTCGTACCTAGCATCAGTTCTCTCCGATATTAATTTGTTCTAGCTGTGAGATCATAAGGATAGGGCCCTTGGACTATTTTATAGTAGTAAAATACTGACAAGGAATAACAAGAAGAAGGATCAATGTTTACAGTTTACAAGGTGTCTTGCAATCCTGAGATTAAAGGTCCATTTTGCTCTCATTCTAAAGTACGCTCTTAAACAAATGCCCGCTGTGCTCAGACACCAAAATACCTCCCTTTCCCTCCATTATTATTATTACTCTAAAAATGTTAAATGACCCTTCATTTTCTTCAAGGATCAAAAGAACTTATGACAAATACCAATTTGTTCCTGACACTGAGGAGCAAGCCGAAGCACCGAGAAACAAAATACACGTGGGTCTGTGGCTGGGGCACAAAAATAAGGTGCACCTGCACTGACTTCACTTTTGAGACACGCTTTACCACACATTAAAGGTTGGGGTGGCAAAGACTTTGAAAGCACAAAGAACAAGATTGACTGGAGACGGGGTGAGAGGAATGGTGCAAGGGTGAAGCACTTCAGCACAGATCATGCCACCAAGCAAAGATTTCTCTGACAAGAAGTGTGTCTGCATTCTCCTAGTCATGCTGAAGGGGAGGGGGGAGATCTCCCCATCTGATGCTTAATAGCTCAGAGTTTATATATTTATAACACTTTTTATATTCTCAGACCTTTAAGATCATAAAATAAGCTCTGTGCTGCATGACAGTACCGTTAGATGCCTCGGGTTTTAGAGGAAGTGGTTTAGGAATACAAAACAGAGCTAGTCCACCCCAACACCACAGAGCTAGTCCAAAGCGACCTGGCTACTCAACAATGAAAGCTCTTAGAAATGCAGCACAATTATTTGATGCAGAGACATACAGAGAGATATTGTCCACAGACACAGCAGTAGACCAAATATAAATTTAATACAACGGTTTCCAGCCACCAGCTTTCTGTGAAACTTTGATGGACTATAGGGCAGCGCTTGGCTGAGCCCCTAACCCAGCATAACCAGAGAGTCTCCTGCAGAGGTCTGCCCTTTCAGAGCTTCTCACCTATTTGGTCTCCAAGCCACACATTACTGTGGCACAGACATCACTGCAAAGAAGAAATCATATTATAAAACCAAAAATATCAAGGACCCTCCTGGAATTGCCTTTGAATGCCCAAATGCAATCTGGATTCATGGGCTTTTATAATTTAAACACATAGGAAAAGCATTTCAAACAACCTTGTTTTCAGTAGTGCTGGTGGGATGGTGGAGCAGAATTTGTTTGGAAATCAGGCAAAAAATATCTTAGCAAAATCCTACACAGTTGAGAAACCCGGTCAGCAGGACCCTCAGGCTTTGAGCAGTTTGGCCAACCAGATTGCTTTCCAGACGCTGGACTGGTACAGCCCAAGCTGCCTGAACAGAGCACAGAAACACATCCCAAGCCCTAATACCCAGACATCAACCTGGCCAGAGCTTTCCAGAGCATCCATAGAGATCATGGTCAGCACTCTGGTTCAAGTCTTCTGCTGCTAAGATACCAGAAAAGTAGTGGTAAAAATTGGGAGGGATCAGTTTGCTCATCAGCCCATAGTTTGGAGGCACAGAGCAAACCCAGGAGCTGCTGCCTGTCAGGTCCTGTGGGACAGCACGGGGACTCGTGCAATGTGCTGCCGCATGACATCGGAGCTCAATCATGGCTGCCAAAGACTGGGAGGTCACGAAAATGAAATGTACACAGACACAGCACTTCTTTCTCTCTGGCAGCACAGCAAGCACACACACATATTAATTCATTCCTGTGTAAGCTGGAACATAGGAGGTTCCACATCAACCTGAGAAGGAACTTCTTCACAGTGAGGGTGACGGAGCACTGGAACAGGCTGCCAAGGGTGGTTGTGGAGTCTCCTTCACTGGACATGTTCAAGGTCCACCTGGATGTGTTCCTGTGTGACTTGGTCTAGGTGATCCTGCTGTTGCAGGAGGATTGGACTGGATGATCTTTCGAGGTCCCTTCCAATTCGTAGTGTTTCTATGATTCTATGACTGAAGGAGAAAGGCAGTGGCTGAAACAAAGCTATTATCTGATAATGACTGGCAGGGCACAGACCCATGCTTGACACCTGTTAGGGACATGTGTTGTGCCAGCGGTGCAGTGTTACTAGCCCCTAAAACTCAGGGACGACTTCATCAGGGAGCGAGAGCCTTTCATGGGGAGCTGCCTTGGCTCCCTGAAGTGCAAAGGAAGCTGATGCTGCATAAAGCACCTAAAAAGCCCTGTTACACCTGCCTCTCCCTCCAGGGACCATGCAAGCCTCAGAATGTAGGGTAGGGGACCAGCACAGCACATCTCACAGCTTTGCTGCTCCCAGCCCCAGGGGCCAGTGCAGGTCACCTCTGCAGCCAGACGTGCTCCCACCCCCAGTCCCCAAGGGGGTGAGTGGATACAACTCCCAACCTCTGCTCTGGACGCAAATGCCACGGGAAGCAATGCTGCACGTCTCCATTTGTCACCAGGGCCAGCATTAACAGAATGTTTAAAAGTCATGATGTCATCGCTATTAATCATGGCCCCGCTGGGCCACGCTCTGGCGCTGCATATTAATCACCAGCGGCCCGGGGACTCGCTTATCTGGAGAGGCTAAGTTTAGATCCATAAAACATGATTTATTTTTAAAAGCAGCATTATTAAAGATGAGCTACAGCCTCGTTTGCACTCCCACTGGAGACTCCTTAAGGAAAAGGTTGGTATTTTGGAGTTGGTACGGAAGCTGCCGTTATTATTTTGAGCCTGAGAAAGTTGTCAGGTGTGATATTGGTCTTTGAATATCTTGGATCTCGTCCCTACAAAGAGGATCCTTCCAAAGCCCCAGCAGAGTCACAGTTTCAGGAAAAAAATTCCATTTGAATCACTTTCAGCTACATATGGGAGAGGGCTGACACCTCAGCATAGAGAGCGAGTGATGTTGAAAGGCTGGTTAGATGCAGACCTGCAGAGGTAGCACATGGTGATGTCCCATGCCACATGCCTGAATTTATCTTTCTACTGCCTGGTGAGCCCTTTGAATACTGGTCCATAACCAACATCCAACATATTAAGTTATTTTCTGTGCTCTAAGTGCTTCTGTTGGATTAACAGTGTGATTGATCCACACAAATGAATTTCTAAAAGGCTACCTGCACTCAAATATATGTGTTTCACTGCAACAACTTTAATGATCACTTGAGCTCTGGTCCAATCCACACAGAGGAACCACCTACTGGTTTAGTAAAGTAATTTTCTAAATTGGTCTTCTAAATTTTTGCTCCTTGCTCACTGGATCCTACTTTGGATTAAAGAGGTTCTGGTGCCAGTTTGGTGTCTACTGGTAATATCTACATGGGGTAATGTGACCCAAACCAAGAGATCCCACCAAACTGTTCCAGAATTTCAATTAACAATGTTCTTAAGCAACCCAGTTAAATCCAGTGCAAATCCCATATGCAGCGCCAGCTGAAGGGATTTGGCAGACAGAACAGCAGAGAGGGAAGCCTCACTGACACAGGACACAGGACATTAATTCCATCAGCAAAGGAAGACTTGCTCCTTTATTGTATAACTCAGCAACAATCATGGTTTCCTCTCATAAGAACCATGGAGTGTTACTGAGTCTCCATGTGGCTCTAGGAATTGTACTAGGACCTGTGCTGTTGTCACACCACCTGGTCTCATTGCAGTATTTGTCAGGGAGGGAGAGGGGCTACAGCCCACAATGTCCCACAGGCACCATCCTCCTGCTCTTGCCACCATGGGAGGGTGAGCAATGAGACATTTCACAACTTCACTGCTCCCAACACAGCAACTCTTCTCAGACCTGCCTTCCTGGCCACACCACCACCTCAGGTGAGTCTGCACGGTGAAGCTCATCCAAAGGAGCATGGGGCTTCTTATTCATATGCCCAGAGAGAGACACATAATGCTGTGATCAGTCATGTTGACAAGCTTTGGGATCCCCTCTGACAGCAGCAAGGGGACTCAACACACCAGGATATTCATCAAAGTGTTTAAATATGAAATTACTTGACTACTCACTGTCATCTCAAAGGGGACAAAGTTTGGCCAGCTAGTTTATAGCCAATGGAGAAACAACCCCTCATGGCTAAGCTGCTCATTCAACCTAAGCTTCTCCCTTCAGCTCAGGGTTTTAGATAAAAGTGATCTCATACACAGCTTCTTGCCACTGCCCGGCTATCAATTCCCTGACTGCCTGTCCATCAATTCCCTGGGTTTTGACTGTCCACACCACATTCCAGAACGGACCTTCTGAAGCCCAAGAGCCAGAGGTGAGCAGGGCTCATGCAATCCCATTGCAGATGGCTCCTGCAGCCACATGTGCTAATAGAAGGGCCAAGGGAAGGGCTGTGGAAGACTCCTCATAGAGCATTCTAAATTACAAGCTAAGTTGCAATCGCCTGTTACCTGTAGCTAATGTAATGAATCAACACGCTGCAGATAACAAACACAATTACCACACAATTTACTAGTGTGTCCCTTTGGGAGGCAGGACTGCAACACAGTCCCTTCACCTCACGGTTTCCAGAGCTGAGCTCACTTTGAAGGGCTTACTCAGACACAGCTACAAATTTTTGCAGCGTCTTTACAAGGTTCAAAATAGGAGAGTCAGTGGACTTATTTTAAACAGCTATGCTGGACTTTTTGATTTTTGCTTCTTTTCCTTATTGAGTCTTGCTTTTTATGTTTCTTTCCGCTATCTTTTGTGACCCAAAGCAAAGGATGGAGAATGGGGGGGAAAGTCTGCAAGGAGACTAAGTCAAATCCTCTAAAACTTTTCCTTCTAGTGGGAAAGACCTAAATGCCCATCCTAGCCAGGCTGGCTCTGGCAGAATAAGATAAATAACACCAGTGACAGCTCCAGAGCTGCTGCTCAGACAAAAAAACCCAGGACCTGCACCTTTTCTACCAGGTTTGATTAGGCAGTTCTCAAATGAAGCAAGCATGGGGCTTTGGCTTAGCTTTGCCAACAGAAACCACCAAACAGACATCACCACCTCCCACCCCTAATGCACTTTTGTGGCATCGATACCCTCTACGGAGAAAGCTGCACAGGGGACTTAGCCAAAAAGAAAGTGCGCTGTCTGCCATTCTGTCCCGCACATCTCCTCTTTCCATCCAAGTCCCCAGTGAATCATGCTATTTAAATCCCTGTTTTACTGCAGCTGGCTCGTCATGTTGCTCTGCTCATTAGGCTGGCAGCACAGGCTCAGCAGTGTTTGCACTTCAGCATCAGAATTTCTGCTGTGAAGTATGACTGTCATCCACTTGCTTGGACACAACACGCCTAAAAATAGCTTAAGCCTTGTTTCCGTACTCTCCAACAAAACAGGCATTCTCTCCTCCCAAAGCTTGTCACTAAATTCCCTCCTCAGATCCTCACAACCATTTTCTCATTCTCCTCCTCTCTACATAAATTATTATGCTAAAACTCTTCCTTGCCAAGCCACCAGCCCACCCACTGACCTCCTTTGGTTCCTGAAGGTGAGAGAGTGGGCGTTCATGTAACCCATATGCACGCTGGGTCTCCTGTGATGAACAGCTTAGCCACAGCCTCTCACCAACACACTTGGTCACAGCTGGCTAGGGTGACACACAAGCTAGGTGTGATGAATGCCCAGCAGCATTCCCTACTCATGACAAAGTGCGTCTACAATGGAATATCCCACTTCTGGCAGAGCTACATAATTTAGCCTCTCTGGAGGAGACCCATCTTGCAACTTGAAGGGAGAGGAAGCAGTTTGCAGCTCCTCCCATTGAGGGATTTCAGCATAAGGTGTAGGAAACCTGGAGCTCTCTCTGTGCCCGCTCTAACAGTACAGAGAAGCCAAGTAATGCAGAACTGGAGCACTATGGATGCCCTCCATTCCTGTCCTCCTTACACACTGTTGTCCCTCTAGGTTTCACCATATCCTACAACCACAGTATCTCAAACAGTTCTATCACACAGAAAAAGGTAAAGGCAGACAAGCAGCAATGCCTCTCTCAGCATAGGTGAGAGACTTTTTGGCATGGGGATGCCTTCAGCTGCTGTGTCTTACTGTTTGCAGCCCTTCATCTCTTGGACTCTTCAAGCAAACTAGAAAGATTGTATGTCCTGCTGTAAGGGGGAATTGGAACTTCATTATCTTGTGTGACTGGTGATGAAAAATGGTATCTCTGTACATCCCAGGGCTCCCCGAGCATAGTACATACCAAAGCCTTGCTAACTGTTTATTATTAAGATCTAAAAATCAGTCGTGTGTCTTTGTAACTCCTGTTCTTGATTGATGAGAAGAATGCCCTGAGGCAAGCAAAAATATTTTCCAGGGAAGAAGCTTTCAAAATCAGAAGGCAGGAAACCAAACATTGTTCCTCATGTTTCTGCCTTACATGCCAGGTGCAGAGCTCACCCAGTGGAAGAAGCTGGCTGCCCAGCTGGACCCAGAAGCAAGGGGAGCAGTGGCATGCAGCAGCACTGCAGAGCTGAGAAGGAAACTTCTTGCAGCTATCCTAGCCCACAGATCTCCCTCCATTTAAGCTGCAGGGGATAAAAAAAAAATATGTGGAGACAAGCTCCATATCAAAATTTGAGACAACCAGTTATAGCTTGAATTCACTTTGGAGTGAAGTTCTCAGCAGCATCTGGTCACAGACTCTGGGCTGGCAGGTGAGAACATCCCAAAGATTTGCTTTCTTGTGGTCCTCTGTCAGAGGAAAGGGTGTTCCTATTCTACCAGATGCATAACCCATGAGATAAAAGCAGACAGGCTCTTTCCTGAGCGCTTTGGGCACTGTTTTATATCACCTGGCATCCCCTAACTACAGAATTATAGTTTCAAAATCTGGGCAAAGCAGCTACTGATCAATCTCTTTCTGATTTGGTAACAACTTAATGCTCAATGCAAGCAAAAGTGGCTACGACAAGCATAAGTGAACTAAAATTCTTGCTTGTGTGAAACCTTGAAGAAAAACTTCCAAATTTTGGTGGCCCCAAACCCAGCTTCAGTTTACACATGTGGTCTCTTTTTCCTCTCTCTAATGACATATTTTCTCAAAATCAGAAAGGTTAGACCAGGAGTGAATGAGCTGTACCCAAAAGGTACAATCACTGAACAAGCTGGAATAGCTGACCACGTCACCAAGCTTCATCACTCCTCTGCAGGAACTCCTGACAGATCCAGTGCTTTCACAGCTCCACCAAGGCACATCTGCACATCTTCCAGAGTAGGCACAGAGCAATGCAGAAGCGCCAGCAAAGTACTGCAATGGTTGAAGGGATCTGAATGTATAATGCATTGCACCATGCTTTGATAGATTCTCGTGCTCAAATGAATGCAATCATTTCTCTAGCTCCGCTTCAGAACCTGGACTCAGAGCCTACCTGTCTGTGCTTTCTGGTGTCACCAGGCAAGGTACCCTCAAGTTGTAATTAAGATGTAACCACAAAAAATCAGTGCACTGCCATGCTGCAGAGCCTCCCAAAAGCCAAGTCCCTGTCTGGGTGAAAATACTCTTCAGTTCTATGACAGTTGATCAAAACAAGTTGGCTTGGAAATGTGAGATTGAGTGATGGCAAATATGTGTATCTGCAATTGTTTTCTTGCTGAGAGACAAACCAAGAGAACATAGCTGTGACAGACCCAGAAGAAGGACCAGGTCAGAGGAGACCGTGAGATCTAGAAGGATTCTTTCCTGGTCCTAACCTCATAAGTGAAAGAAGTCAAGTATCTTCTCTGAATATTTTCCCTTAGTTCCTGGCTGCATCTCTTTAGAAGGCAGATCTAATGAAAACACAAGAGAGTCTGTTCTTTGTGGCCATGAGGTTAATAAGAGTCGAACACAGGAGCAGCAGGAGCTGCAGGAAGAATAATTCCTTTTAAAGCTGGAGGTAGAAAGCCTACAGGTGGTAAGTGTGACATTTCCACACGGAGGAGTCCAGCTTAATTACCTACACTTCAAAGGTAGAAAGTCATACATTAAGGGAGGCAAAAAGAAAGTGGTAGGAGAGGACAGACTTTGGCCGCTCATGAAGATTTAACATCATTAACTCTCCGGCATCCAAGAATGTTACTGTATTTTCTCTGGCCAAACACCAATATGGCTAATTGCATTTGTGTTACCTGCAGTTCAATGAGAAATTATCTCTTTCTCATTGCCTGCACTGTTGTATAGTACAGGAGCACACAGCAGTACTAAGAAGAGTGGCTCTACCTCATTTGTAGCTAAAACAATTCCTGTGTGCATTGAACTTGGCTCAGGAAGACACACAGACAACACCAAGGGACTGGAGCTACTGTTATTCAGATTGCAGTGAGTCCTGGCCAGCTGACAGAAGAGCATCCACAGGTGCAAAGTGCTTGCAAGTTATTTGGCAGAGCCTACGTGACTGTGTTGGTAGTCGTAATATCTGGCCAAGTGACTATCTGAGTCACCTATTCACCTACTCAGTATTTGTGTGTGCTGCAGACAGACATATGGTTTACAGTAAAGCAGGGAACAGACATTGCTGCACACTCATTTCTTGGTCTTTCCCAGGATTTGCTGATGCAATCTTTGTTGAGATGAACACAGGCCAAACGTCTTTTCCAATATACCACAAAAAGGCTACATTTCAACAGCTGCTGATATTGCCTTAGTCTCTTCTCTGTTGCTCACACCTGATAAAATGACGAAATGGTGGCCACCTCTGAATCACCAGGCTCCTAAAGTTAGATATACTGAAAGGACCAAGATCATGGTTCCCACCTATATGTTCATGAGGCCACAAAGTCAGTATAAGAGCCTTCTATCACTCCACCCTCTTGTCTGAACACTATTCACATCACAAGTGACTGTGAGGCCACACAAGACAAAATACATACAAAGAGTTAAAATAATCCACACTAAAACCCTGCAGCAAAACAGCATGATATCCTCAGGCTGACTGACAGAAGCAGAAGTCCTGCCCATCTCCCTTCCCCCAGCACAGCAGCTCACACACTGTACCATGAGGAGAGCTGCTTCCCCTGCGTTTGCTCTCAGCCCCATGTTTGCTCTCCCACGTGAGAGTGGGAACTCATTGCTCAAGCTAAGCTTAGTCCATGAAGTAGATGTGATCTGCCTACTACAGACAGAAAGAGAGAAAGCAATGGGAGAAGACCAAAATCCACATGTTGATGTCTGAGAGACATCTATAGCTTTCTTTCCAGGGCAGCAGCTGACTGAACTCCCTCTGAGGTGAGCTCTCTGACAAGCAGAGGATGTGCTTCTGCCTCTGCTGCTGGACACAAGGAACCACAGGAACCACCTGCAAGCTGTCAAGAGTCAAATCTGATAACTTTTTTTTTTTCTTTGCCCTGCAATGTTGCAGTAAAGACTGTTCCTGCTCGTGCATGCTCCAGTGATCGCCATCTCTCCCGACTGCTGTGCACAGAGACGAGGAGACCGCTCCGACACACCCCTCCTATGCCATTTCCACTGTATCTACTCTTTGGTAGAAACAGCCATGCCAAGGTGACTGGATGATCTCTTGGACAGAATAGCACCACTGCAGATGCTAAGGGCCAGTATCCTAGAGCAGATTAGCTTTCAGGAGAGATGCCTTCCCTTAGAGCTGAAACAAGAAGCTACACCCATAGCACTAACAGGGGGAAGGACTCTAGCTTCTTCACCTTTAAATACTTCCTGCTGATCTCAGCCAAGAAAACCATTCTAGACTTTTTTTCTCTGTCCTTGAGCAAGGGAATTCAGGCAAAATCTAAAGGCAAATTTTTCAGAAGGCAACTGAAGATGGAGTCCTCTGATTCTTGAAGACCCTTCCTCTATCTCATCTACATGCACTGGTCATAGGTGATTAAAGTGGCAAATCTAGAATGGCAAAATTCTGTAATAGTTGTCTTTCCTTGAATGGAAAGGCTGGACTCTCTTCATCGCTGAGGTTGTAATCAGTTTCCACTCTCAGCTCTGACTTAAATAACTCCTCATATGCAGTTCTCTAACTTCAGCTTGTAATTGCAGGGCTTGGTATTAAAGCTAAAAAGAATGTTTTTCTCCTCGCTTCCCTCCTCCTCCTCACTGCACTTTGAAGAATTTAGACCCGTAATTCAAAGAGTTAGGCAAAACCAGACGCAACCCTTGCCAAACTGAATGTTTCCTTAGCTACTTCCACTCAAAAAACCAAAGTAAAACAACCCTTTCCCTCAAAAGAAACCCCAACAAAACCAACAGGTTTTTTCATCTCCCTAAATGACTCAAAATTCAGATCTCTTTGAAAGCATCTGCGTAGGCAGTGGTTGCAGAAAACAAGGTGCAAGTGAGCAAGTTGTAAACAACCAACTCATTCAGCTGTAATAAATACTAGTTGGTATTGTGGTAATTTCCAATGCTAGCTGGAAAGACTCCCAAAATATGAAATCACATGATCAAGAAGTTTTTCTGGTTTTAGACAAAACTGAAATCTCCTAAAAGCCAGTGCACTCTTTTCCACTGAAGACAAAGCAAATCATCAAAACACTTTCCATTTGCTCTGGAAGCAGCAAACTGCTGCATACAGAAAAAACAGTATTCTTCCTGTACTGTACTACAGCAGATTAGGCTTTCATTACTTTGGCTCTGTTTTTTATTTCTAGAGATTAAAGTTTTGTCCCAAATTATATGTGGAACTGAGTATTTTTGCTATTTGCATAAATCTCATATTCGCACTGGATTCAATAGAAAATACAATCCAGCCATTTAGTTTGTTCCTACTAAAGTACTCAACCCAAAAGAAAGTAGAATCCATATTTGCACATTTAAATCTTTTTTCTTTTTTTTTTTTTTTTTTCCATATTGATTGCTGTTTTCAAATTTCTGCCTGTGGCCAATTAACAGATCTTTTTAAAAAGTCATTTGAAAGACAGAAATCAAGTAGTGGAGGCCACTGTGTGGCAAAGAGCGAAATCAAGAGCATTTGCTGTAGTGGAGGCCACTGTGTGGCAAAGAGCTGCGTATGGCCTGTCTGTCCCTGGCAGGCACCCTGTAAGCCCTGTAGACACTTTGCATTTGGGCAATTTCTTCCCATATACAGGGAACATTCCTACAAGCAATAGGGAACTACTCCATTTGCCCAAGCTGCAAGCATGTCAGGCAAGGCAAAGGAGCAGTGCAGTAAACGGGCAGAAATAGAAGGTTCCCCAGAGTGAAAAGATGATGGTGGTAAACAGTATCCTTAAGCTGCTCATGAAGTAGTCTATACTCCACATAAATAAATTTTGTACAGTCTTAATTAATTTGAATATAATGATTACTCTGACTCGCATTTGTAAATAATAATGCACACGTGAGTCACACGTTGTTCTGATACCACCAAGAATTCACAAACTTCATACAGCTTATATACATATATATGAGAGTACTTGAGTACTGTGTCCAGTTCTGGGCCCCTCTATTTAGGAAGGACATTTTGGTGCTTGAACGTGTCCAGAGAAGGGCAATGAGGCTGGTGAGAGGCCTTGAGCACAAGCCCTAGGAGGAGAGGCTGAGGGAGCTGGGATTGTTTAGCCTTGAGAAGAGGAGGCTCAGGGGAGACCTTATTGCTGTCTACAACTACCTGAGGGGTGGTTGTGGCCAGGGGGAGGTTGCTCTCTTCTCTCAGGCAGCCAGCACTAGAACAAGAGGACACAGCCTCAAGCTGCGCCAGGGGAAATTGAGGCTTGAGGTGAGGAGAAAGTTCTTCACTGAGAGAGTCATTGGCCACTGGAATGGCCTGCCCAGGGAGGTGGTGGAGTCGCCATCCCTGGAGCTGTTCAAGGCAGGATTGGACGTGGCACTTGGTGCCATGGTCTAGCCTTGAGGTCTGTGGTGACAGGTTGGACTTGATGATCTATGAGGTCTCTTCCAACCTTGGTAATACTGTGATACTGTGATATGGGTACCAAAGCCTGAGGCTGCTGCATTTATACCTCCCCTCTAGGCATCTAATAGCCAATAAATAAGTGAAAAGGAACCCACATATATAGTGCTGTATGAGGTCTGGCAAAATAAAGCCCAGCTTCCTAAACACGCTGCGGCGTGTTCCAAAACCCTTTTAATTCTCCCTGCCCAGCAGGCAACAAGTGCCTGTTTCTGAGACATGCACTTTGAACAACCACAACCAGGCGTTCAAAAAATCATTGTCTACAGGAAAACAAATCCATGGAAGGCATGACGTCTTGGCACCCTTCCTCTCCTCTGGACAATTTAATCTGGCATGTAAGTAATGTACTGGCCTGGTTTGATGAAATGGACACTCTGACCCTTTCTTTACACTCCAAGATTGATTGATTGTTTGTACCCGAACAATTACGCCTTAGCAAACAGACCAAAACAAAATCCCACAAACCTTTGGCCACAATATTTAATTTCTGCTAGCAACATTTCACAGCTGTTACTTCCCTGTTTACTCAAAGAAACTTGCATCTTGCTTTGTAAAATGCTTTATGTTGCCACCCTCATTTCCATACCGTGCTGTAGGTAAAAACCTATTTCCTTTGAGTTTCTTAATTGAAATACATCTAATTCCGCAGGCACTTCCCCAGATTTGTTTACAGCAGAACTAGCCACTTAAAAAGCAACGATGATTTTTAAAGGACCATATCCCCTTATTCATATTGCAAACAACTCCTCAGATCATTATCAGGAGGAGTATTCTCAAATACATCTTATCTTTTATCCTCACCCTGTTAGCTTTTTGCACTCCTCTCGGCTTGGACAATGGAAATCAATGCAGCTGCCTTCCTCTTCTCCAGTGAATTTGAGTATCAGGTGACAGGGCAGCAGTTTTTGGTTTAAGACAAGCATTTGCATTGGAACTTTTACAAAAACAAACTACTTAATGGGAATTATTTGCTCTTGGCTTATGTGGGGAAAGTAAATAAAATCCAACCACCACTTTTGCTTTTTTTTTTTTTCATCTCCCCTTCCTTTTTAAACAAAGTGAAAATTTGTCAGCCAAATAGGAATTGACAGCATTCCTTTAAAAAGCAAAATAAAGCTCACCCCAGCTGGGCACTCACCAGGCTGCTATATTTGTGTCTCACGTGTGGGACCCATGTGCAATTCAGCTTCCCTTGATCTGAACAGGCTCACTGTACTGTGTGTTCACCATTCCCCACGGCTCACTTAAGCTCTTTCTCTGTCTCCTGCTCCATGTCACCCCTGTGCCCCACTGGAGTACAGCTGATCCAAGTCCCCAGGAGCCACGCAGACCCCAGCAGTGGCTCCAGCCTCTAACTCTGACAAGCTCCAGTCCAGCCTCTCTCCAAAACTGTGAATGAAGGCTGAAAATTGACATTCAAACCCTCCGGAAACACATCCTAGAGAAAACTCACAGCCTCTACTGATGTTTCCCCAATCAATTGTTCTTTACTTGTGCTGGCATGAGAATGTTGTAAGAATACTAACGAGCATTTTCAATTGTATTCAGACTCGGTTTCCTCTTCGCTTGGAACATTTTTGCCTGCGAGAGAGCGAAGGGTTCTAGCTCATAAACAGGAAGCACAACTGCTTTTTTCTTTAGAACATCTAAATTTCCTCCCCTTACCTGCATTCACAACTGCAACAGACCCCTCTGCTATTCAAACATGCATTTTTGCCACTTGCTGTGAGCAGTCTTCTTCTGGTTCTTCATTCTTTCTGAGGGCTCTGGCTCACCCATAAGGATGCTGCCATCATGTTGACTTAAAATGGCCTGCCTCTGTCCTAATGCAGGCAAACTTCAGATGCTCCTAAGAAGCTCCTACAGCTCAGCACCTTGAAGACTGCATTTTTGAGTTTACTAGTCACAAATTTCAATGTGCTTTAACACACCAGACCACAAATTGGATCCTTCAGGATGTGCTTCTTGAGAAGCCTGAAGGTCTTGGGATGGAAGAGGCATGATCTGCCACCTGAGCCTTTTAGGATGTGTGGCATAGGTTGGGATTAATTCCTGACACTTTTCTTCTTTTGGTAAAAGGTAGTTCTCTTTCCCTCTTCCTTCACTGAAGAAAAGTGCATGGCTGTCCATCTGCCCTCCTTTTACCCCAAATCTCAAGTTGTTCCCATTTGAAGATGACACATCAAAACTCGAAGACGTATCCTTATTACACTGGTGCATTTCTAACAGCTTCTGAACACCGGCCACAATTCATGACTGGTTCTCCAAACCAGCAGACAGCGTTTACATTTGCTATTTTACTACAGAAAATTTGTTTTAGTAAAATTCAAAATAAGCAATTACCTACAAAATAAGGACATGTTTCTGAAACAGACAATGAGACAATGGGTCCCCTTCGTTTGGTTGTATCAACACAGCACTTTTCTGACAGACTTAATTCCTGTCAGCATCAGAGAAGCAAGCCATCACTATTAAATTGTTCCTACTAAAAGCACTGTCCTGAATAAAGGATGATGCAATTGAAAAGGAAGAGAGATAACTGGCGGCAGAGCTGGTGTTCTCTCCTGTGGCTCAGTTCATCCCCTCCTGAAGAAGGTTTTCGCTTCTTACATTACTATTTATGCGCAGGTCATCTGCGGCGGATGGTCGTGATGAACTTCTGCTAATAAATTCTCTTTGACAATTGCTTTGACACTTCAGTATTTGCAAACTGCTAAACAAATTAACAAAAAAAACCTAAAAAAAATGATTTAGGTCTTCAGCAGTCATCTGACATCCTATTTTAAGCCTGTTTCTGATGACATGCCCTCTGACATTTTTTTATAATGTCAGTGACTTTTAAAATTAGAGTTCAATCAACTAATTTTCAGTGCTCTTGTGCATTAGATTTCAACAAGATGAGTCTACTAAAGTATTTCTACCTTTTTTGATTGGGTTTTTGTTTGGTTTTTTTTTTTTGTTCTTGTGCTATAAATTGCAAAGTGAACGAAAGAACATGCTGCTATTTGAAAACCTCCATTTCTAGGCATGACAGGCTTGAGAGCTCAGCGGGGAGAAATGTAATGAACTATATACAAGGACAGTGTAGAGTCTGGCATCTGGGCAAGAACAACCCCAGGTACCACTGTAGGCTGGGGATTGACCTGTTGGAGAGCAGTGCAGGAGAAAGGGACCTGGGGGTTTTGGTGGACAGTAGGATGACCATGAGCCAGCAATGTGTCTTTGGGGGCAAGAAGGCCTATGGCATCCTGGGCTGGATTAGAAATAGGGTGGTTAGCAGATCTAGAGGGGTTCTCTTCACTCTCTACTCTGCTCTGGTGAGACCACATCTGGAGTATTGTGTCCAGTTGTGGGGCCCTCAGTTCCAGAAGGACGCAGAGCTGCTGGAGAGAGCTCAATGCAGAACCACAAAGATTATGAAGGGAGTGGAACATCTCCCTTTCCCTAAGGAAAGTCTGAAGTAGCTGGGTCTCTTTAGCTTAGAAGAAAGAAGACTGAAGTGTGACCTCATTAATGGTTTTATATATGGAAAGAGCCGGTGTCAGGAGGGTGAAGCCAGTCTCTGCTGATTTTCATCCAATCATAGGACAAGGGGCAAAGGGTGTAAGTGGGAACATAGGAGGTCCCAAATAAATATGAGAAGGAACTTCTTCGCAGTGACAGTGACAGAATGTTGGAACAGGCTGGCCAGGAGATTTGTGGAAACTGCTTCTTTGGAGACATTTAAAACCCTCCTGGCCATGTTCCTGCGCAGCTTTATCTAGGTGATTTCTGCTGTGGCAGAGGGATTGGACTAGATGATCTTTCCAGCTCCCTTCCAATCCCTAGTGCTCTGTGATTCTGTGAACCCAGTGAATCCTGTCCATTACATACTACATGAAAGCCTCTTAGTCAAGGCTTCACATGGTCTGTGTTTCGAGAAAGGTTTTATTGCTCTGTTTATCTATCTCATGAGGCAAACATCTGTTCAGAACCAGGTAAGCTCCAGCTGAAACTTTAACTACAGGAGAGTCATGTTCAATTCAGTATAACTAGGTAGAAGAATTTCTTCACCAGAGCCCTTGTACAAATTATTCACCATATGCAGAAAACTACAAAAGCCAGATTATTTTACAGAGTTAAACACACATTAAAATTTACTTTGTTATTCAAGTGACATCAAGATTGAATGCAAAAAGCGTTTCCATGTAAATCAGCACAGAAATAAAAAGTAGCACAGGTTCCACTTTTTGCACAGGAATGGGATATTAAAGATTAAATCAAAAGTAAAATGTGAAAGTGAGGCCACTTGAGAAGCCACTTCTGTTAGAAATCTGTATGGGGACCTGGGTCAGCCGTAGGAGTGACTTGATTTGAGACAAGAAGGTAACACCATCAAACTGTTACTCATTCTGACACATAAATGAAAGCTGAGTTCCAAGAAGTGGGCTCTGCAACTTCAATGAGCATTAGGTGAGAAAAAAGAGAACAAGCACAAAGCATCCAAGAAGGAAGCACTGTTACGGGAGCAAAAGCTCTGGAGCACAAAGACCTGAAGTCCCAAAGACAGAATCCTTTTGGTGATACATTGTTTGCTTAATACCTGGAATTGAGCTACAATGGAATGATGAAAGCAGAAAGCAGCTTTGGTGAGAGTAAGCAAACAATGGTAGAGTTCAAAACCCTTAGAAAAAGAAGTGAAATGACACAAAACCAAGGTGTTTCAATTGGGCAGACTGCAACACACACACAAAACAGGTGGGTAGGCTCTCATGGGAAGTGAGCCTAAAGGAGAAAGAAGGCAAGGAAAGCTGGAAATTTCTCAGGGAATCAATACTGAGAGACCTAGAGCAAAGTATCTGATTTCTGTACCTGGGAAGGCAGGACGGAAAGATGCAAGAAACCAACCTGACTGAATCACGAGTGTTTTCCCAAGCTAGTATGAGGGAAGAACAGACCACAAGCCAGGCTACCACAGCAGCAGCAAAAAGATGCAGGGATGCTGTTGAAAAATGACAAGAAAGCGTCCCGTCCATTCACTAGCAGTGAGAAGAACAGAAAGCTGAAAATGGAAAAGGACAGATGACAGTCTAAAGCTGAATAATTTTTGGACACCACCTCATTATGAAGGTCAGCTGCATGCATCTAATACTGTGCAATGAATGCCAGCAGCTAGAAAGCCCAAGCTATGAAAGCCTGGGAAAAAAAAACCAAACCTGAGGACTCTGTTTTCAGACTAGCTGGTTGTGATCAACTTCTTTCTTTGAATACTTGGAGAACAGGCCGAAGAAATTTCAGTTCATGGAGAACATGAATCATAGAGAACTGAAACCATTTTAGAACTACGGAGAGGGGAAACACGGTGTCTAGCTTTAAAAATTATGCTGGGAAATTACAGACCTCTCAGATTAACTTCCGTCCCAAGAAAAAATATTGAAACAAATAATCGAACTATATGGAAGAAGCTAAAAGGATAAGTACGAGGAGATGAGTAACGGACCCTGTTGGATTGTCAGAAAGAAATTGTGTCAAGCTAATTTAATTTCTTTGTGTGACAGGTAATGGGCCTTGGGCAAAGGTGACAAGCAATAGATGCCATATATCTTGACTCTTAGTAGGATTTGTGACACCAGTGCCTGTGATATTCTCTTCAGCAATCTCAGAAAACAGGGACTAGTCACTACTCAAGGATGGGTGTAAAAGCAGTGGCATAGCCTTACTCAGAGGGCAGCTCTCAGTGGTTTCTGTCTAAAAAGAAAGTAAGATTTTCCAGGGTTTTCTCCATCGATGAACATGCTGAACATCATCCTCAGTCTGAATGATGGCACAGAGTGGAGATCTGGCTTATAAGTTCTGTAGAAGATGACGTCCTGCTGGGAAGGCTGCAAGAACACTAAAATCTAACATTAGAATACAAAAGGATCTTTAAATGACAAAGAAATAATCTAAAAACTTAATTAATTCAACAAAGATCAATTAATGCCTTTAACAAGAATAAACAAATACATGGACATGAGACAAGAGAACAACTAATTAGTCAGAAGATTTTCAGAAAGAAAATCATCTGAGGTGGGCAGAAGGTAATGATCTGCCTGCTGGACCTACACCAGCAGCATTACAGCATGGTGAAAAAGGCAAGTAGACATAGGAATCTGGCCACATGGCATGATCCATTCACTCTACTAGGCACGGAATTGCTTCTGTGGCCTGCTTAGGGCATGACACTGTAAGAAAGGTGTAGAGCCAAGCAGGAAAGCCTAGCAGAGAGCAAGCAAGAACAGTTATGACTCTAGAAGGTAAACTGAAAGAAGCTGGGCTGATCAGACAGCAGAAGGAAAGACTGCAGGAGATGTGATAAAAATGGTCGTGTATTCAAAGGAGAAAAGAGTAAATTTTGTTCATGTCCATGGTGGTCAGAGCAAGGAGTAATTAGCTTAAATTTCAGAGATAAAGATGTGTGTAGCATGAAAGCTCTATTGGTAAACATGACAAAGTGTAAGAAAGTCTGCCTGGGGAGGGTGTGGAGTTTCCATTACTGGATGGTTTTCAAAACAAATTGTGTGGCAGGAATGACAGATGCACAGGTTAATCTGCTTCAAGGTACAGAGGTGGGCTTCAGTGTTCTCTTTTCAAGACTCTTTGAAAATGCTCAGGTAAAAACACTTTGAATGCTGGCATCAACATTTCTCTCCACTAAAATTTAGGTCTGAGAGACACACAAAAAAAAGAAGAAATGCTTTAGGTGTGTTTCTCGAAATGTGTTTGCTGCCACTGCTCTGCAGGATTAAATCACCAGAACTTTGCCATCTGAGCTTCAGTGACAGACAGTGTCATAGCAAGGGTTGCATTGGCATCAATCCAAAGATATAACTTACCAGAGAAAACAAAAACTTTTATTGTGACTTATAGTCTGTTAACACTTGCTCTTATAAAGCCCCAAGCATCTTGGCAACATATTCCTAGAAAGAAGGCATAAGCTGATTTAGGTAAAACAAGAGAGACTGTGTGGGATTTAACTCGAGTGTGAGATCTCAGATTTCCATTGTGCAGACTGTCTTTGAGTGTGTTTGCGGGGTTAAGAGACATGCTGAGATCTTAAGGGAATACGTTTAAGCACAGTCTTGAAGTAATTGAATTAAATCACTCCTCCACACATCAAGTTTTCGCAGGAAAGCTAACAAATACACAAATATCAATGTAAGGGCTTCATTAAGATCACTTACATTTGGGGTTGGATTTTTTTCAGTCCTCTCCAAATGTCACTGATTTTCTATAGCAACCCTTTCCGTTATCTTGACAACCAGGATGGCAAATTCCGCCAAGGCAGGGTACGAGGGAGGCTGAACGGTTAAATAGACCCTACAGTATTGCACGCCGGCATTAAAACTGCTTCGGTCGTAGCAAGGGTTGTCCCGGGGCCCACAGTTCAGCCTGAAAGCTACCAGGAGAACACATCTGGTAAGAAAAAGCCATGGACTCATATTTTGATGGTTGGGAGCTAAAACAGAGATAACAGCCCAGATTCCCAAAGTGTTCAGAAGCCCTTCAGGGCACACCTGCCTTTACAGATCTGGCTTTATATGACTTTACTGCAATTACATCAGAAGGCAGAGCACAGCCAAACCCACTGTTACTTCAGATGCCAGATAGGAGACAATTTCAATTAGTTCTGACACAGAAACACTGGTCTTTCAGTTACTACACCCCTGCAAAATTCCAAGATGTAGTGAAAAAGTTGTAGTGAAAAAAGTCCAGTTATGGCCTCCCATTCTCAGAAAGGAAAGACTACAACTTGTTAGTCATCAGAGAAGCCAAGATGTTTCTTGGCTTTAATCCTCTGTATCAGTGCATCTCTTCTGTGATCAGAATGCTTATTTTTCTTCTTCCTCGTGACATGAATCCCACTTTGCCTGGGCTGCTAGCTGCCTTGCATCAGCTCGTGTATTCTGGAATCTGTGAGAGGGAAGGATGGCTGAAATCACATAGACCTTTTTTCATTTGCCTGGGATCCCTGAAGCACTTTCAGTTCCTTGTTCTGCCAAAGCCTTGCTGCATCGCCATGTACACCTTCCACAGACACCCACCACACAGAGCAGGATTCTAGCCTAACATTTTATCTACGAGACAGACTTGTATCGCTAGCTCCCATCATCCCGTCTCTTACAGAGAGAGATCACAGATCCACTGCATCCCACCCAGAGTTTCTGAGCCTCCTACAAAAAAAAGGAGATGATAACTCTGTTGATTCACAGGGGTATCACGCACATCAATACAGTAAATATCTTCAGGCCTGTAGATGATCAAGAGCTCAGAAGAATCAGAGACAGAAACCTACTGCGAGAACTTTTGCTCTTTCTTATTCATCCTGATCGGAAGAGCTGGACAAATTATTTGCAGCAAAAATCTGGCAATGCTTCTTCATGAAATTTTGGCACATGAATATTCTTGATTAATTTGTTCCTTATGTGACTTTATTCAAAACAAGATTTACGAGAATTTATTCCAGCCCATGGACTTAACATAAAATGCTTCCCGATGACTAGAGCAAATTAAAACCTTCAAATGTGATGCGAAATGTTGGGATATTTTTGGCAGAGAAAGGGACAAAATGACACCATCCTCACACCCTTACATATTTCTATTTGAATAAGTTAAACCACAATGTCCAACTGTAAATCTTCCAAGAATTCATATGCTCTCCAGAAGATGCCCAGCAAATCTCTTGGTATGACAAAGAAAGGTCAAATGATACTGGTAATTGTCCCTGATTGGATGTGTTCAAGCCGACAGGAGTTAAACAGCACATATGTTTTTTCATCACTTTTCTCTGTGATTCCATAATCATAAACAAAATTCACCAGAGAAACGTTTCCAAAAGAAAAGCAAGCAGAGCACTGAACTAAGCCTTGCCAACACATGAAGAGGGAAGGTCGTGAGGTCCCACACCAGAGACAGAAGACATCTAAAATCCTGCTAGGGCAACTGAAAGCGCTCATAGCTGCATGAAGTGCTCTGTGGGGTAGGGAGAGCCACGGATAACCAGCTGGGTAGCAACAGTGACCTGTCAGTTTTGTGAGGCAGAGTAGAATCATAGAATGGCTAGGGTTGGAAGGGACATAAGCCCTGAAGAAAGAAACACCTCACCTCCTGCTACAGCAAGAATTACTCAGGCTGTAGGTTTCATCTCATGGCTTCTGTAGAAGACGCTGAACTAAACCAGCTCTGAGCATCATCCCGTTGGGATACTTGCTGTAGGAGCTGCAGCTACCCTACTACAGTGCCATTCCCGGGGAAACAAACATTAGCAAATGCTTTTTTATGGAATTCATTTGCCATAGCTCCTTGTGATGACAGGCTGCTGGGGAGCAGAGTTATGACATCCAGAAACTGACAACAGGAGCAATAAAACCTGACATATATCATGAAAGCCAAGCTAAGGCACTACGTGTAATTAACAGATAGTGTAATTTTTCACCTCGAGAAGGACTTTGATGGATGCCTACAGCTAATTCTTTTTCCTGTGTTTCATCTTCTCTCTTTAACGGCAGCCAGGAAGGCAAGCTTGCAACCTTCAGCTTTCTGCCCTGTTTCTTTTCCAAAGGCGGTACCTTTATTGCCTGTAGCCAAGCTTGAACCAATCCAAGGGTCAGTGTTTCATCTAACCCAGGAGTTGTTTAGTTTCAGGCCTAGCTTTGGGAGCTGAAGGGACATCATATAAACATTGGATGGACTACATAGGTAGGTGTATAAAAACTCCGACTGTGCCCAGTGTAACTCAGATTTTTCTGGGATCCAATGCATAACGATCTGTGTTAGAGAGATCTTCTTGTTCACAACAAAACCATGCCTCTCTTGTGTCCATTAAAGCCTGACACCAGTTAGAGCTGGAAGAAGAGTGTTTGCTTTCCCCAAATTCTTTGATTTGTCAAGAAATAAAAACAAATAAAGGGCACGAGGAAGAGTTTGATCAGTTCCCAGTCTCAACAATCTGCAGAAGAGACATTTTAGAAGCTGCAGAACCATCCACACAGTGGACTTGCTGCTGCTTGTTGGCATGTGCTGCTTTTGAATGGGAGGAAAAGCAACTGGGGAGGATTTGGATCAGCCTCTGAAAATCAAGAGGAGAAGCAGCCACTACACGAAATGTGATCACTGGAAAACATTGCAACCATGGGTAATGTGATCTAGCTGAGGCATGGGGGACTGGATAGAAATTTAAGCTCAGTCACATGAATTTGAAGAGCTCCACAATCCTTAAATGAAAGAGAAATTCATAGCCTTGGGACAAAATGACTGAAGCCTTATCTAAACCCCACTGAAGGCAACTAGAATGATTGCACAGGCTTTTGGGGGCGTTGGATCAGACCCCAGATGGATGCAAACCTCTGAGGAAAAGGCTATATAATCTTAATGCCAGAAGAGAGACATTTTAAAAGGCAGTGAAAGGCACAGTTGGGCTCTGTATGACTCAGTGATGAATGACTGTCCATGTTGCGTCATTTCACAAAGAGAAAGCTGAAGATGAAGAGAATGTGAAAAAGAATCCAGAAGAGAAATAAAAGCTCCTCTGATAAACACAACCCTCTACCCACACAAGTGGTTTGGGAACACAAAACAGCATAGATCCCAGAGTCTGGTCAAATACTTTATACATGCAAAGACAATAACCTTAATTTTAAACGCTGTGGAGCATACATTAAAAACTAGAGAGCCTGGACCTTTACAGAAAACAAAGGCAATAGCATATCATCTTTTGTAGGCACAGAGAGTACAAAATAAATGGCTCAGACAGGCAAACACGGTTAAACATTAATGGCATGGCAGTATTCTTTTAAATCGGGTAACTGCAACGTGTTCCAGGGAAAATACTGCGACTTGAAAATGACACAGCCTAAGTTAGTAAAAAGTGATGAGTCTTATAAGCACTGCAGAATTCTAAACAGACTATACAAATCCTCCCATCTCCAAATACCACTTTGATAAGTTAGTCATTCTCATGTGAAATACTGTTCACCCTAATAAGTAGAAAACCAGAATCTGAACACGGGAGAAAAGCAAGCAGCTAGTGGTACAGAAGGACAATTCATAGTTTGCAAGAATTATGTGGTTGTAACTGAGAAGTCAAATATGCTATGGAATGTGTATTGATTCACATAACCAAAATGAAGCCGTAAAGTCTCTATTGCATCTGATCAAAATTGCTAAAGAAAGGACAGCTAAAATCTTAACAGAAAATCAAAAATATTCTAAACGTTAGCTATAACACAGGAAATTTTATTTGAAAATGCAGAAGTAGCTCAGGCTTGAAGCTAGTGATTTTTAATACACCATTTGGATATTATACTGTGAATTTAAAGAAAAGGCCATTTGGTATAAGTTCTTCTCCCAAGGTATTACAAAGAGTAATTGCACAGATCTTTGAGGGATTACGAGGTGTCAGACATTTAATGGATGATGTTTTAATTTGGGTACAGGGAAGGCAGTAGAAAGAAAGACTTGGCAAGTTCTGCAGGAAGCCAGAAAGAAATGCTGATCCAGTATGTTAAATACCTGTGGTCTGAAGTATATCAGGGTCAGAGGTTGGGCAAAGATGGCTTAACTGAGGTTCCAGGTAAAACAACTACAATGGAAGGATGTCCACTTGGCAGTATAAATAAGTTCTACAGACATTTGTGGAGATGATAGACTCTGTTCCATTACTCGTTTAAATTCCATAGGACTTGTATGTCTTTAAAGAATTACTGGGAAAGTCTGATATTGGAGAGACTAATAAGAACAAGGAAATAAACAGTTAAAAAGTGTGGCATTAATCCATCAGCTTGAATTTATCATAATGATGTGTTCTGAAAATCCTTAGGATGTCCCTACCATGCCTGTTTAGACTGAGATTTCTCAGTGGAACAGACAAATCATTTCCAGGTTGACAAAGAAGTGCTAGTAATTTTATTTGCTCCTCTAGACTTCCTTCAATCTAAATAAATATGAAAGATAACGAGAAAAGAGACTACAAAGTACTTCAAAGTGGTTGTAAAAAATCTTTTGCCTAATTTTTGCAGATACCAAGCATTAGCTTGAGTCAGAAATGCAGACAGCAAGCACCTTGCAAAATCAGTCCATTTGTCTTTGGCATCATCTACAACTTCCCTGATAAAGCTGATGCTCTTTTAACAGGGAAGAAGATTTCAAAGGCACAAATTGCTGTTTGATGCCCCGTGCCTAATGCACAGCTCTGTTCCTAGCTGAAAGGTAAAGGTTTAAACATGTCCCTTATTTTCCCTTGGATTGCAATTAGATTACAAAGTGCATGCCAAACACTGGTAGCACAGCAATGAAGAGTGGCGAGCACTTGCACAGCAAACTGTGCGTCTGGTATAGTCAAGGCACAGACAGTAAAGATCGTATCAGCAAAACCAAAATGCACCTCTGTATGGTACAGGATGCAGCAATGGGGTGCAAAGAAGGGCAACAAAGCTAGTGAAGGGCCTAGGCAAGCCAGTCTTTTGAAGAGTGACCGAGGAAGCTGGGGATGTTTAGCCTGAGGAAGAAGAAGGTGAGGGGAGAGCTTATTACTCTCTACAATGTACCTGAAGGAACATTGTAGAGAGGTGAGTGCTGGTCTCTTCTCACAGGTCATTAGTGACAGAAAAAGAAGGAACAGCCTCAAGCTGCACCAGGGAAGGTTTAGGCTGGCTATCAGGAAAAACTTTTTTACTGAAAGAGTAGTCAAGCACCGGAACAAACTGCCTGGGGAGGTGGTTGAGTCATCAACTCTGGATGTCTTTAAAAATCGTTTAGATGTGGTGCTTACAGATCCGGTCTAGTGCTGAGCTTGGTAGTGCTGAGTTACTGGCTGGACTTGATGGTCTCAAGGGTCTATTCCAACCTGAATGGTTCTATGATTCTAACTGTTTCGCAGTGTTAAAGGAGTCCAAAATAAAGGTGGAAGAAGTAGTAATCTTGATGGTGAAGAGGAGGAAATCAGAAAGTAACATGCAATAATTTCTACTGGGATTTGGCAAAAACATGGATTTTAACACCC
Organism: Rhinopomastus cyanomelas; assembly: GCA_013400115.1. Taxonomy (NCBI): domain Eukaryota; kingdom Metazoa; phylum Chordata; class Aves; order Bucerotiformes; family Rhinopomastidae; genus Rhinopomastus; species Rhinopomastus cyanomelas. The sequence continues at coordinate 34,120 of VXBP01003361.1, read as the reverse complement.
TCACATTTATGCGTGATCTCTAATAGCAACAAATGGCCTGTGTTTTATTTCCATACACTATCTGAAGGATTACTCCTCCATCAGCATGGGAAGCTGCAGCCAAGCACCTGCTCAATTCTGGCTCACAGAAGTTGCCTCCACGAAGTTCCCACCAAGGCTTCACATTTTCAGGCAGTTGACTCCATCCTATACTCTTTCTGTTGAAGAGATCTATCACAGTCCAATAGTACAGCTTCAGGCCATAGTGAATCATGCCTCCAAAGGCAGGTGAAGGGGCAGGTAAACCAACCAAGGGAAGCAGCAATCAAGGTTTAAGGTTGACAGTGTTCTCAAGAAACATGAATTTAGCAGCTTTCAACAAATATCCATAACACAGAACACACAAAAAATATGTTGTATATGTTTATCAGACTCCCAGAAGTGTGACAACAAGAGGTACAGCGAAGACTGAGTGGAGTAACCAGTCTCTGTGTGAAGCTCAGCACTGGCATTTCAGAGGATTTTACAGAACAGGATAAAATTAGCAGACCTGTAGGAAAGCTGTAAGGTCATAAGACTGGAATATACTGGAAGAGCTGCTGTGGAGAGCCCTATGATGGAAAAACTGTGGGTGGGGAGTGCAGGGCATGAGGATTCCCTGGCAGAGCTTTTCAGCATGTGGTGGGTCAGTTTTATATGCTGTGCAGTTTTGAGACATCTAGAAGAGAAGAAATGGCCCCAATTCCACAAGTCCTTCTCCATAACTGTAACACTTGAGGCACACTAAGCTGTTTAGTGAGGCCAAGTGAGCTCGTTGGTGAGCTGCTGTCAGCAGCACTGATGAGCAGCAAGCCCTGTGCTAGGGACAGAGGTGTGCAGATCCTGTGACAAGAGCCCATAGTCTCCCTCTTCCTTCTGTGCCACTAGTTTTAATATTCTGCTTCTCTCACCCACTTACTCCCAACTATTGAGTCATGGGTTCCTGAGGGGTTTTCTGAACCTTGTGGAAACGCCACTGCAAGAGCACACAGGTTCAAACTCTCTGCTTCGTGGCCTCCTTCTCATCTCTTTGTTCCCCTTCCTGTGCCAATCACCCCCTTCCCCCATCTTTTTCTTTCTCTTTCCTCATTATTGTGGCAAGGGAAGGAAAAGAAACACTTCAGAAATGAAAGATTAGTTTGCCGTATCATAAAGATGAGCTTTGTAATCACTTTCCTTTAAGCAAAGAATTAAAAGATAATAAAAGCCCTAATTAAGGACCTCGTTAGCTTAACTAGATTTTCATATGCAAAGTGATGTTCGCCACGTGCTGCTCCCATCTGAAAATGCTGCCTGGTCCTACACAGAAAGCACCTGTGTCATCTCTCAGTTGCATTTTCCTTCTTTCCTTTCACATAGCTTCTTTTCTTTGCTCTTTCTTTCCCCTCTGTGCCAGTGTTTGGATGGCTTGGGCTGATAGGAGCCTGAACTGTGCTGGTCGCACGTGAGACAGCCTTGAAGTACTTGATGAACCATGTGGAAGAAATGTGCATGAAATAAAATGGCATGGAAGTTGAAGCAGAAGAGAAAGGACCAGCAAGAGCTGAGAGCACACAGGCTCGATCCAAGAGGAAGGCAGAAGAAGCACACGGGAACTTCTCAGGTAAAGCTGGTCTGATGGTAGGTAGAGGCTGTCTAGGTGGAGGATGTGTTTGAATCCCACTGAGCCAAGGATGGTTTGGGTGGGTCTCGGCTGTCACTGGGCTAAGCTGGAGAGAGGACATACTAACTGGGACTAGCTCAGATCTTGCCTCTGTACAGAACCTAGCTAAATTTTAGACGAAGGCTTCCATTAAGGGTTTTGTTTCACCCTTAACTGGAAACAAAAGCTGGATGCTTGGACGCACTGTGTGAGGGGTTTTCCAGAGCTCTTGGTCCCAGACGACCCTTGGCATAGTCTAGCAGGTGGACAAGTAGATGTTTGGGGACGTGCTTAATAGAAGCAATTAGGAAATCATTACACCACACTCATGCTAGCAGGTGAGTGAACAAAACGCCTGCTTGCTGCTGTGTAGGAAAGCAGCCTATGCTGAAAAGCACTCAGTTATGCACAGCATAGCCAGCCAGCACTGCCCAGCAGAGGCCACGGCAGAGCCAGGAGCCGGCGTCCACCCAGCTGTAACAATCTGATAAATTCCTACAGCTGGGAACTCAGCACGAGATGGGAATCAGGATTTTCATCCTCGTTAAAACTGTAATCGGAGCCTCATTCTACTTCACTTAGACCCTGCTGTGAACGTGAGCAAACACCACAGGATGCTGAGCATGGAGGTCACCAACATGATAGCAAGTGGCACATCAGCCCTAAGCAGTGGCAGGCTGGAGGGAGGACGCTGAGGCAGAGATCTCTGTGGCCTGCATGACTTTTGTGGAGGCATGCAAAGGCCCTACCCCTCCTGTGAGGTCCCCAGCTTCCAAGTACTTATTTAAAATTTAGACAATTAGAAAACTTTCCAGTGCTGGGTAGAAATTGCTTGAAACAGAGCTTTAGGGCTAAGCCTTCAGTTTGAGCAGGTAGACACCTTCAGATGAAACCTGGTGGACTTCAAGCCCCTGTTTGAGCACCCAATGATACAATCAATAGACTCTATCTCAACTTGCAGTCTAGAGCAAGGCTTAAGAGACCTCATATAGCATTACTGTATATAGATTGGAGAATGGGTCGATCTGTTTATTGGCTGAGAATTTTCCTTGTTTAATATGATTGATTCCTGCCTTTCATCAGCAAAACATAGGAGTGACTTAATACAGGCAGGCTCACTTAATTTGAGAACAGAGATCAAGAGCTGTAAACCAGAACCAGACGTTGCATGCGGCACTCAGACATCAGAATCCTGGCTGGGCTCATCTCCGTTCATTATATCTACTCATGCAGAAGAAGAAATTGCGGATGTGCCTTAAATATAGCTTAAAAATAATCAGCAACAATCAAAGCCCTTCTACTACATTAGGAGTTAAGAGTGAGGCAGTTTGTAAGTGAGGGTCAGGCAAACTATCTTAATATGGCCTTCCACCACTTCCCACCTCAAGGTCCAACAAGTGTAACTACTAGAAGGACTGCGCCGAGTTTTACAATTACTCATGTCAAATGAAAATGTAATGCTGTTAACATGCACGCTGGCTCCCTGCTGCTACTGCTGATGATTATTGCTATTAGAGCATGACCAAACAGTCACTCAAATATAAACACCAGATTTGTTTTGATGGTGTTCGTGGCCCATTTTATTCGCTTCCTGCGAACATTAACACAAATGGCTTTGGTTTGCAAGACTGTCCCTGGGGACAGAGACAAAGCGAGGAATACTGTTGTGCTGACTACGTATCAGCTATACTATCTGCACAGGAGGGTTTTGCATGGCTCTCTGGAAAACTTGAGAGTCACCTCATCAGAGACATAAAGCACAGCTCTGAAAGTCTAAGTGCTGGTCATGCAAGATGAACACCCAATACCTGAATAATCATGGCAACTCACAGAGAGGCAGCTTTCACAAACCATGTACCTGTCAGCCAATCAGGAATGACAGCCACATCAAAAGGTGGTACCCAGGCCGTTCACAAGAGATTCTCATCCAGGTAAAGCCTGCTAAAGGAAAAGGCATCTTTCCACCGACTTGAATCGTTTGTGCATTACAGAGGAACACATGGGGTTAAAGTCACTAAGAGCTCTGCTCGCTGTGAAAACATTACCTTATTGGAAAGAGTTAATCATTATTATTGCTCTCATTTCTGTGTGACTCTTTAGTGGAACTTCTTATGTCTACACCAGTTTTCAAGATGTTCCTCTCTCCATTTTGTCTGAGCTTGTACTCCAAGTGTTTTTTGCCTCATAAAGATGTGAGCCAGTCTTTACGGCCACTGATGCGATCACAGCACATTGGTTCAGCTGACTGCAGACCATTTCTTTTGCAAGAGGACAGATGCAGAAGGTGACAATCCTAAGATGCAAAGTATCCAACTATTTACATAGCTGCACTGAGGTCATGACTCTTGCCAGATGCTTTGATTACAGCTCCCGTTTCTCTCTTCCGCAGAAGCACACAGTCAGGAAGAGGCACAGTGAGGAAAGACGCAGCACAAGACTGGCTGCGAGGCCAAACCACAGTGCCTCAGCTTGCATTAAGTTTGATAGCTTGGTGAGAGATATCTCCTCCTCTGAGGAACATGGTGATCAGGAGGGAGCTGCTGGCTGGTGCAGAGAAGACCGACCAAGGGCCTGAGTCAGGAAAGTGAATGAAAATGTAGGAATCACAGTCAGTTCTTGAAGAGCCTTTTTGGTGGAAAGGTAGTTACAGGGTAGTAATATCTTTTGCATATAAAAATCAGACACGCTATGGAAGGGTGCTGGTTTGGACAGGAACACGGAGCTTTGAGGAGTAATTCCCATGTTGATTTCTAGTACGACTTTCAAAGGTCGTGTTACGAAACACACCAAGAGCTAGGGGTGTTAGGAGTGTCCATGATTATTTTTGTTTGTGCATTTCTTCACACAGCAAAAAGGTTAGGTTTTTCAGGCTAGAACACAGACAATGGAGAAGTGTGACACAGAAATACAAAACCATGAGCATCATGCATCAAGTGATAAGGAAGGTCTTTCACTGACTCTTCCAGTAGAAGAAATGAAAATTCAACAAAGCAGGGAGGTGATAAGCAAATGTAAAACAGATCAGGTGGAACAGAGTTCAGCTGTTGAACTTGCTGCTACAAGACACTACAGAACCTTAGAGAGACGTTAAGAAACATACACAAGGACCTACCAAGCACAAAGCAAATACTACTGGTTCAGGAGGTCCCTGTGCTGCAAATCACTGGAGACTCAGAGAGTGTAACAGAGTGATATCATTATACACTTACACCACTCTTACATTTTTCTCTTGGCATCTGCTATAGGTCACTGCTGGAGACATATGGGAAAGGCAGCTAGATGGATCTTTAGTTCTGCTTGGTATGACAGTTCTTCTGTTACTAATTGGGTGAGCTGTGTGGCTCAGATCTTTAAGCAGGGAGTCAGGCATGTCTGCGCTTAGAGAGCTATGAAATGATGTGTTTCTTTTTATTTTCTTCTTTAAAAATATGTTTTCTATTCCAGGGAGCCCATAGACTATCCCAAAGAATGTAGCACGAGCTCCTGGCAAAGTCTGAAAAGAAAGAGTCTCACATCTACATGTGACCAGAATGGAGTGTAATGGGGACATATCATCATCGTCGAAGGGCTGTATCTGGTGGAGTCCCCCAAGGATTGGTCCTGGGACCAGTACTATTCAATCTGACACAAAGCTGGGTGGTGTCACCAACACCCTGCAGACTGTGCTGCCATTCAGCAGGCCCTGGATAGGCTGGAGAGCTGGGCAGAGAGAAATTTAATGAACTATAACAAGGGCAAGCGTAAAGTCTTGCATCTGGGCAGGAACAACTCCAGGTACCAGTATAGGCTGCGGACCAATCTGTTGAAAAGCAGTGTAGGAGAAAGGGACCTATGAGTCCTGGTGGACAGCAGGATGATCATGAACCAACCATGAGCCAGCAATGTGCCCTTGTGGCCAAGAGGGCCAACACCATCCTGAGGTGGATCAGAAAGGGGGATGGTTAGCAGGTCAAGAAGTTCTTCTTCTCCCCCTCTACTCTGCCCTAATGAGACCACATCTAGAGTATTGTGTCCAATTCTGGGCCGCTCAGCTCAAAAAGAACATGGAGGTCCTGGAGATAGTCCAGCGTAGAGGATGATGAAGGAAGTGGAACGCCTCCCTTATGAGGAAAGGCTGAGGGAGTTGTGTCTCCTTAGCTTGGAGGACACTGAGGGGTGGTCTCATTAATGTCTACAAATATGTGAGAGGTGTGTGTCAGGAGGATGGAGCCAGGCTCTTCTCAATCTCATCTAGTGATAAGGCAAGGGACAATGGGTGTAAGATGGAACATAGGAGGTTCCATATAAATATGAGAAGGAACTTCTTCACAGTGAGCACTGGAACAGGCTGCCCAGGGTGATTGTGGAGTCTCCTTTGGAGATATTTAAAACCTACCTGGGTATGTTCCTGTGCAACTTGGTCTAGATGATCCTGCTGTGTCAGGGGCGTTGGACTAGATGATCTTTTGAGGTCCCTTCCAATCCCTAATGATTCCATGATTCTATGATTATCACATATATCTACTCCCACTCACTGACTCCTAGTAAAAGAGGTGTGTGAGCAACAATTCTGTTCTAAGTCAATCTGGGAGCTGAAAGTGCTAGAACAGCATGGCAAGGTACCCTGAGGATTATCTTCCTATATGTCAACGCAAGTGCAAGATAGCACAGGCAAGTGGAAACATGAGGTAAAAATATGGAAGTGCACAGGTATCTATAAAAGGAAGAGGGGAGAGAGGAGTGCGTCTGCCAGCATTTTTTTACAGTGCATGTATTTATAGTGTTTATCAAAATCCATCCATCCATGCAAGAAAGCGCAGCCTGCAAGGCAGCGTTTTGCCTGAAATCAGGTGTGTGAGCATCTCCTAGAACTGTGCTAAGGTAACGGCAGGCCAACACACCAAAAAAGCAGAGAGCAGCATGAGGATAAGAGGGCTTTTCACGAGGAGACATGGAAGTGGAGTGGAGGGTCACCCCCTGGGTGGAGCAGAGGGGAGCAATCCTCATGGAGGGTTTTCCTGCATGAGCAGAGTGAAATTCATTGCAACTGCAGTGCTTTTTTTGAACAGAGGTATTTCAGGCATGCAGGAGAAGAATGCATCTGTCCCACTCAGAGAGCAAAGAGCTGAGCAGCTGAAAATACTTGTGTCAAATCCCACTTAGGCATCTCTTCCTGCTCCAGCCCTTGTTCTGCCTCCCGGCACTTCCCCATTCATTTCTCATTCTGCAGCTCTTCAGCACTAGGCTCTTCTTGTGATTATCATTTCGAGCCCATTGATAGTTTGTGCTAGCTTAGAAAAAATAATCATCATTAGCACTTCAAAAACCTGCCCAGCTTTCCCTCCCAGAGTCACAGGTGCCACCCTCAGCTGCTTGGGTGAAAAAGAGGGCAGCCACAACAGGCTCTGCTGTCGAGGCCATGAGGAGGGACCAGCTTACAGTCTTGATAGGCAAGGAGTTAACAGTCCTCCAGATCCAGGCAGCAGGTAAAGCATGAGGCCATCTAGCAGGAGAGCAGAGGTTTTGCATATATCTTCTCCTTTGCTAGTCTAAGAGCAACATGCTCTAATACACCACAGCCTGTGCTGGAAGAACTTCTCCCTCACAAATGTGCTAGATACAGCTGTATGACTCCAGCCTGGCCAAGATGGGATAAATCTCATGTGACTTGGATTTGCAGGGCTTGGTAAGGATGAAAGCTGCATACAGAAGCCTAAGTGCTTTTCCCAGTAACCTCTATCTCTTGTGTTTACAGAGCAGGAAGAGGTGGAAAGTAAATAAATAACCCAGAAAGACCAGGAATGATGCAAGAACAGGTGTCTTGGTGAGCTGCCCATGTCTGGACTGAGCTGCAGCCAAGAGATACAAAGGCCATAGATAAATGCAGACTAACAGAAAGAAAAGAGCCATGGGCTGGAAGATGCTCTCTGTGATACTTGGATACAAGTCTGCTACCAAACTGCCAGGAAGACCTGGATGTGTTTCCTTATAATTTTCCTGGAGGCACCTAAATCCACCCCATCAGGCAAGGTCAGCTCACACACCACCCATCTTCAAAGAATGCCACTGTATTTTCTGCAGTCAGAATGAACACTGCTCTTAGGATGGAGACTGGCCAAGTGCCCATGAGATCTCCACCCCACTTCTGCTCCAGATACACCACCTGCCTGAGAATGGCTGAAAAGAAGCAGGTTTGCCCAGCAGATCTCCTTTTCAGCTGGAACAGAAGCAAAGGGTTTGACATGCCTCTAAAACACATATCCTCCCAGGTCTGTCTTGGGTTTCAAAATTTCATTTGGGTCAGGTTGGCATAAAATAAACATCAGGCAAAAAAGACTGCTGGAATTACTGCACCTTGGCAACTCTCTGAGCACTCCTGCTTGTGGTGTTCACATCCATGAGGAGGCTCTGAAATTCTGCTGAGCCCGTGTCTGTCAGTCACTGCAGAAAAGCAACCACCTCTTGTGTAGCTGCTCAGCAGCACGCACCAAGCCTGCACAGAGGTCACACTGGAGAAAAAGAGATTATTTATGAGGCAACTTAAAACCTTTCTACTGAAGCCCAGAACTAATGCTGAACAGCAAAATGATACGAGAAAAGCTGTTGCGTGCCTTTGGAACTGAGGCCCAAGGAATGCTGTACCCAAGAAGGACCATTCAGGTAGGCTGGTGGGAAGATGCCACATGCCTGAAAAACTGTCTAGCACCAAGAGTCACCCCAGGCTCCCTTTTCTCCCCGTGCTCTTCTTCAGCTACAACCCAATGCTCCAGTGCCCTCTTCTATGCAGCCTCCCGAGCAATCTGCCCAGCCACAACATCCTTATCAATACTTTTACAAATAAATCTGTCAGAAAGCAGGAGTGCAACATACTCTGCTTTGCCTCCTTACAGACGTTTCAGAATAAACCTGTACAGGCCTATTCAGAGATTCTGCTGCTGGGCTGGCTTTAGCACACAGTCCCCACATGCTCTGGAAGGCACATGTGACTGTAACAAGGCTGCCTCCACAACTTGACAAACCAGTTGTAAGGGAAGAGTGATTCCAGAGCAGGCAGTACGACCTTCTCAGTCTTTTTGCACCAGCTCACCTCATTAAGGGTATGTGACACCACCAGAAAGAAAAGATCTGCTGCGCTTCTCCCCATTCTTTGCTGCACAGGGCATATGTGAGCATCCCTAAGGCTCATCGCCTTCTCCCCTACCTGCTCTCATGACATCCTCCCCATCTAACACTGCAGTGAACATGCTGGGATGAGGGGACTAGGTAGCACAGGAGGACAGTACAGCGGCAGATGTCGTTTTAGAGGCTCCATGCTCTTCCTGCTATCCACCAGGAGACTGGGCCTACGGGAGCATCCTGCTTCCATCTTCCTGATACTAACAGCATTTAGGAGAGTAGCAGAACTTCACAAGTGAACCTATGGGTAAAAAGATGTTGCCATCTTCCAAGACCTATACAGCCACTGACAGTTGCCCCTCAGCTACATCGACTCCCTTGTTCCTGAAAACATCAGTGCCTTTTCATACCCCTGTCAGTTTCCCAGTCCTAATCTGCTCTCATCTGACCTGAAAACAAAATACCCTTGTTTATGGCACAATGGTCTGGTTTTAAAGCTGAGCTCCCTGGGGTCTTAAGCCACAGTTTCTGGCTTCCTTGCTCCTAACCAGAAACATGCTGGGGACAGGATGCCAGTAGCTGTGAAAGCAGCTGTACAGCCAAACAGCACAGACCTCAGCAGTGCAGAGCCGGCCCGAGGCAGCAGCTCGGATCTGTTGCAGGATGCTGACAGAAGGGGGCAAAATCCATCTGCAGTCAGAGCTTGTTCCCTGCTTTTGCTTCTCCTGCTTTCCCTCACCTTCACATCCCTTCGGCCCTGACCCCTTTGCCAGACCCCAGCCAGCGTGGCTGCCCCTGCCCAGCTGCTGTTGGAGAGGCCACTTTCACACCACTGGGAATGGGTAGCTGTCAGGACAGCCTGCAGCCTTTCCCGGGGGGATGCTTCCCTGATCTGCACCCCATGACACGACAGCCTCACCGCCCAGAGCAGGGAGCAGCTCACACCATCTCAGTCATCCCAGTTGCCTCCATGCGACTTGAAGTGGCCCCACAACAAAAGTGCCACTGGCAGACCAGCCAGTAGATGAGTCAGTGTCCTGTGGGCGATGTGGTGCTGAACCTGAGTCCTAAGTCACCGTGTACTTACTGCTGAGTTAGTGCTGAGAGCAGCAGAAAAGCTGCTGGAGTTGGAAGGAGGGTCCCCAACAACGTGAGAGAGAAATGGGGTGACATGTATGACCAGCATTCTTCAAGGCAGTGCACGTTTGAGGTGAGATCCTTCTTCGCTTCACAACTTCTGTGGTTTGGGGACGGTGGGTAGAAAACATAACAGAGATGGGATGGCAGGGTCCCCACTACACACAGGGCTCACCAATCTACAGGATTTGGAGTAGGGAGCAGCGAGTGTTTTGGGATGTGGGGAGTCCAGCAAGTTTCCAAATGACAGTCCATTGCTTTAAATCCTTCTCCACACTACCTCTGGAGTCAGCCTTCACCTCTAGAAAGCCCCAGGGCAGTGGACACCCTCACATCTCAGAGCACTAGGAGTTTCACTTCCTTGAGAGCTGGTAATGTAGGGATGTTTGTGGACTGGCTTCTGCCAATGAAGAAATGTGGAAAACCAGGAATGGGAATGGGAAAGTATGATGCACACCACACACTTTTCCTGTGAGTAAGCAACACTTTCTCTCCCCTCTCCTCCTCAGCTGGCTCAGTGACTTCTATTTCTGTATACGTTAAGTCCCTTCTCCTTATATCCTGATGTGCCTACAGCCAACTCCTGTGTATTTCCAGCAGCTCGTATGATAGCTGGCAGCTGCCCTTAAAGCCCCACAGCTAGCAGAGTTGCCAGTTCACTGGGAAAGAGCTTTTGCTTCTGTCATCCCTGGTTTCTAGATCTTGTGTTTGAGGTGGGCAAGGGAAAGAAGGAAAGGAAAATGGGGACTTCCTCAAGTCCCAGTCTGGCTTCACTATTTCTTCTACACTTGAGTTACAGATGAATGAGAGAATTATTATCCTCATCTCCAGTTCCTGTGTTGCCACACGGTCACCATATGACATGGAAGGTGGCACTACCTGTGCCAGCAGTGGGATTGTTTTCCGTCACCTGCCAGCAAGGTGCAGCCACCTCCAAGGAGCCCTGGTAGAAAGCAGTGCAGCAGCCATACCACTGCCTAGGAGAGGAGGTGAGGAACTGTTCAGTATGTAAAAGAGATGGCAAAGGTAGGCAGAATGAATCCTCTTAGCACTAGTCATCACCTCTAGTGTAGTAAATCTACTCTGGGGCCTTGAGTGTCTGCTGGTGGTCTCAGTTTCAAGATTTCCAGCCTGCAACACTCTCCTGATGTCAGTCTGGTCAACCAGACACTCACCAATGAGGAAACCCAGATGTGATCTCTCCTTCCTCAAGAAGCTCTTAGTCTCTGATCAGAGTGACAGAGAGTTTATTTCTGTCTGTCCTTTGGAAACCCCCCTCTTGAAACTCTCAGCCTGGGCAAAAGAGGTGTCAGCAGAGATGCTGCTAGATGAAACCACTAACACAGCAAGCAGGGAAGGCAGGCTCTAGATGTCCCCAGCCCTGAAACCTTCTGCTTCACAAGGCTGGGCTGTGGTTGGAAGGCCTTACTTTAAGGTACCTTAGCAAGCTTGAGAGATGGAGATAGGTTAGGAGAGAGAGGCACAGAGCAAGACCTATCTCTTTTGCTCAGAATGAAGACTTTCAATGCACAGATCCTAAGGGCAACCCCTGCACACACACCCTGTGTGAAGATGTGCATATAAGAAGAGTTGTGTGTTCAAGCTTAACAAAGAGCTGACCTGAGGGCATTTTTGTTTCTTTCACATGGGATGGGCTGTAGCAGGGAGATCTTGCATGTTTTGTTAACATAGTCTGCAGCCCCTCCTAATGATTTCCTCTCTACGAAAGGTTCCTTGAGCAGACGGCAGGTCCTATGTAAAACATTCACTCACAGCAATTACAGCAGCCAGAGAAGGAACAGCATTTTAGACCTAAAACCTGAAAAACCCTACAGGGAAAGAGCTGCATTCTCCCCAGCCAAACCTAAAGAGGAAAGAAAAGGTGCAGGGGATTGAAAAGACTGGTGTTTTCTTTGCCCCACAGACTAGCACTACCGGGCAGGCAGTATGTGACACAGCACAGCTGAACATCTGAGGCATGTCCACACCTAACATCAATTTGCTTTGCAAGCATCTTTTTGTTCAAAATGTTTAAGATTAATTTCCTGAAGACATTGCTTGTAAATAGATGTGTTTATCACAGATCTGTGATTCCTGCTGGGCCCCACAAAAGGGATTAAGTTGCAGGTCACTCTTCAGTCTTATTGTCAACTATGCAGATCTAAGAAAAGATTTATGGATTAAAGTGATGCTTTAGGGATATTTCCCCCCTCATTTCCAGGAACAACCTAAATTATTAATTTAAACTTTGTTTAGCTGTCCTGCTGCGAAACTCTAGGTCTCTCTCCTGGAGCTTTGTGGCAAAGAGAAGAGATGGCATTTTTTTTTCCCCACCTGTGAACAAGCAAAACTGACCTGGAATCAAACATGAATTAGAGCAATAGAGAAGGACGAGGCTACTTTTACCAAGACACTTTTTTTTTGAGATGAGAACCACATTTTAAGCTGTCAGTCCCCATTTCTCTCTAAGTTATTTGAGGAGCTGGCAATCAATGGCAGGGCCTGACTTCCAGAAAGAAGAACAATCAAGGGAAATTAAGCTGGGAAACTATGCTGTGTCACATGGAAAATAAGGAGGTGACTGGTAACAGCCAACACGGCTTCACTAAGAGCAGATCATGCCTGACAAACCTGGTGGCCTTCTATAATATGGTACAGCACTGGCAAATAAGGGTTGATCAACCTGGACTTGTGCAAGGCATTGAGCACTGTCCTGCCTGACATCCTTGTCCCTAAAATAGGAAGACATGGATTTGACAGATAGACCGCTTGGCATATAAGGGACTGGCTAAGGACAGTTGCACTCAAAGAGTTGTGATCAACAGTTCGATATCCAAGTGGAGATCAGTTACAAGTAGTGCTCCTCGTGGGTCTGGTTTGGTACTGTTTAATACCTTTGTTGGTGACATGCACAGTGGCATTGAGCATACCCTCAGCAAGCAAGAAAATGACACCAAACCGTGTGGTGTGGTTGACACACTGGAGGGAAGGGAAATCATCCAGAGAACCTCAACATGCTTCAGAACTGGACCTGTGCAAACTGCGTGAGATTCAGCAAGTCCAAGTTCAGGGTCCTATCTGGATTGGGGTAGCCCCAAGCACAAATACGTGCTGGGTGGTGAATGGACTGAGAACAGTCCCAAGGAGAAGGACTTGGAGGTGCTGCCAGACAAGAAGCTCAACATGAGCCAGCAATGTATGACTGCAGCCCAGAAGACCAACTGTATCCTAGGCTCGATCAAAAAGAAGCATCACCAGCAGGTCAAGAAAGATGATTCTCCCCCTTTCCTCTTGTGAGACCTCATTCAATTCTGGAGTCCCCAATACAAGAAGGACATTGAACTGTAACTGTTTGATTAAGTCCAGAGGGGCACAAAGATGACCAGAGGGCTAGAACACCTCTCCTATTAAGACAGGCTGAGGAAATTTGTGTTGTTGAGTCTTGAAAAGAGACAGCTCTGGGAGGGCCTTATAGCAGCCTTCCAGGGTGTCTACAGGAAAGCTGGAGAGGGACTTTTTTCAAGAGACTCTAGCGATAGGACAAGTTGGAATGGTTTCAAGCTAGAAGAGGGTAGATTTTTGTTGGATTTTAAGAAGAAATTCCTCACTGTGAGGGTGGTACGACACTGGAATAGATTGCCTAAGTTGGTTATTGATGCCCCCTCCTCCCTGGACGTGTTCAAGACCAGATTTGATGGAGCCCTGGGCAACCTGGTCTAGTGAGAGGTGTTCCTGCCTAGGGCAGCGAGGTTGGAACTAAATGATCTCTGAAGTAATTTCCAGCCTAAGCCATTCTATAAGAGAATCAAATACAGGGTCATCCAGGAAATTTGCAGCTGTCGCTATGCAGCGCACCATGACCTCCCAAAACCTCACAGCAGGGGAATGGCCAGGGCTTCCCTGCCACCCAAATGGAAGGAGATGTTCCACCAGCCATCAGCTGTAGAAGAGACCTAACACAGGCTTGGAATATCACGGCTGCATTGAGGGAAGAAGAGGAGAGACATGAAGGATATTAGGTGATCAAAGATTGGTTAAGTTAGTGTGGCTGTCTAAAACATTTCAAAGAAATTAAAGAAATGAGAAATTAAGAAGGATGTTGAATTGTAAGACTAATTAGAGTAGTGATGTAGTTATAGTCATGATAGCCTAAGGATACAATTAGATGTGTCTAGAGAGAGAGGCTGATCTTGTTAAAGCATAAAGGTAGGGGACAGGATAGTATGTGTTGCAGTCTGGTGCTGGCTCCCAGATAATTCTGATGTGTTGTAGTAACTCCTTGTAACTCCAACGGGAACCTTCCAGTCTTTCCATGTTTCCAAATATTTCTAAACTAACCTAAGGGTTTCCAAGACCGAGCTGAGGCATTTTCACGGCATCCAACAACCAGTATTCTCTTTAGTATACCTTGGAACTGCAGTTCTGAGAACCTGCAAATCTTAGGGCAAAAGCTACTAGAAGAAAGCAAAATTTATTGCCAAAAAGATCCAGAAGCTAAGAAGCAGCCAATGGAGATGCCCTAAATTATCATGAGGCATCCAAGCCATTTGTTTTCTAATCACATCTCAGTTTTGTGGAAGATATCCTAAAAGAGACAAGTCCTTCTCTTTGATATTACAGACTGATATTCCTGAGCAAACTGACTTTGGTGACCCTCAGTCCAGTCCTCAGTGAAACAAGCACAAGTCATAGTGCACAGGCATCATTTGAAACATGGCTCTGAGGTCCCAGCGTTTGTCAGTCCCTCTTACCCAGCGTTACTGCGCTCTTCACTCTGCATTCGTAGGAAAGAGTTGTGACAGCAGGAACAAGAAGAGATAAATAGGAGATTGAGTCTGACACAAGGCTATGTCTCTAGAAAACTTAGCAGGCAGGAACAGGCTGCATGCAGCATTCACCTGGGGTGCAGTGCCAGCCCAAAACCACCAGCAGCAAACCCCATCCAGCAACTCTCAGCAGCCCACCATAGCTGGCCTAGCAGAGTCCTTCATGTCTCCATCAGCAACTAGCTAGGAGAGAACAAACTTTTCTTCTCTCCAAAACACAGCACCAGCACTTTTCTAGCATGTGGAAGTGAGCATATGAGGGATGCGAGGGAAGATGCTGTCAATGTCCTGTTGCACAGGGTGCTAGGAGAAATGTCTGGGCCAGTGACACTTCAGGAAAATGAAATCCTGCAGCTTACATGGACGTGAGTCCAAGGCTTCTCAGGGAAATATTCAGAAGCATCACAGACTGTCAGAGGCAGATACCACCCCACACTTCATGAAAGTATGTAGATTGGCACCATCCAGTTACCAGGGAAGAAGCAGAGATCCCACAGAGACCTAGGACTTTGATCCACCCCTAAGGGATCTCCTGATGCCACTTGAGTGCCAGCTCTACATTGTCCATGGCACAAAATGACTGACATACTGGCGCACAAAGGTAAAAAAGGGACAGATTGATTTATTGATCAAGGAAAGACAGAGTCTCCTTGACAGAGATGTGCTGTCAAACAATGGCAGGACGTGCTGCTAAAAGCCCTCCAGATTGATTACTTTACCTGCCACCTGATCCTTCATCGCCCTGGACTGTGGCAGGTGAAGAGCAGAAAGAGATTTACATGTGGCTGGGAGTCAGGACAGAAAAGCATGTAGGAATGAAAGCCCCACGGGTCTGGCTAGCATACAGTGGCCCCTCTCTCTCCCACCTGCCATGGAGTTGGAAGGTCCCTCATCCCATGGGCCAGTCAAGGTAGCAGGAATACCAGTGAAACCTCACCATACAGCCAACCAAAAGAGGCATCATGGTGGGTAACACCTGCACATGCTGAAATGCTGCCATTTCCTTTCCCCATCTGTTCTCTTCTCTAGGATTAAACCACTTCTGTCTGAATGATACAGCCTGTGCCTGCCCTGGAGATGGCTGAGAGCACATCCAGGCACCTGGCCCAGCACTGCTGTCAAACCCCAGTCTACCACAGCCCCAGCCACGCAAGCACTCACCCCTCTGCAGGGGGTAACACTGCAGCCCACACCCCAGCATTGGACATCAAGCCAAGACAGCCATGGAAAGTGGGACCTCACCACCAGCTGCAGTGGGGCAGTGCCAGCCCAGGAGAGAGCCCTCCAGTCCTGGGGCTATGTCCTCTGCTGCTGCCAGTCCAGTGCACACTTCGTCATCCAGACTGGCTGTTTTAGTCTTGGCTAACGCTAACGAACTGATGATTGAACCTTACTGAGGGAGAGAGGAACGCAGGAATGGTAATTATCTCAAAATTCTAGGCCTTGACTTACTATTTCTGCACTGGTTGTTTCTCAAGATATATCTTCAGTAAAACAGGACCTGTCAGTTAAACCTAACTTGACAAGAATGGGAGTGTGACCAAGCCTCTCTGACAACCTGCTCAGGTGCCACCCTGAGCCATGGTAGGTGAGAGACAGGGCATTACAACGCAGCGATTCAAAGCAGTCTGGATACAACATGACATGGATGTGCCCACTCAGCACCACATCAAAGCCCCAAGTAACTCAGGGGACTGGCCGAGCCCTGACTTTGCCAGGCAGACACATCGAGCCGAGCACATCACAGATTTGTAATGAAGCTGTTTAGAGAGCTGCAGAATGAGAGAGGCAGCGGAGGATAGACATAACAAAGAGAATTCTTAAATACTTCAGTGCTGCCCAATTTACCAGGCACAGCATGTTAGGAAAATGCCACTCCAGAGCTGCTCTCATACCTGTTAAAGGGCTTGATATTCCCAATACATGGCAGATCTATCTTAATTCTGTGGGCAATCTGAACCAGCTTTGGCTGCGCACCAAATCCAGATGGCTTGCCACCTCTCTTGTGAAAAGTGTAAATAATACAACAGATCAACCACAGGAAAATGGTGATCCCAAAAAGGCAGAGATGTGAGAGGCTAATTTGACTTTTGAACAAGCATGTAAATTAACATCCTCCCAACAGCCTCTTTCCTGGACTGCAGAAAATGCCACGAACAATTGAAAAATGCTCAAGTCAGAATGTGGAAAAGACAGGAGTGCAACAGGAAGAGGTGCAAGGAGCAGCTGTGCACTAGAAAAGGCAGGTGAAATGGGAACACAGGACTGTATGCAGGATAAAACTTCAATAGCCACTACTGATGTCATCTACCTTGACTTCTGAAATGCCTTTGACATAGTCCCACCTAACATCCTAACAACTTAGCAACCTAACAAATATTGTGTCCAGTTCTGGGCCTCTCAGTTCCAGAAGGACACAGAACTGCTTGAGAGAGTTCACTGCAGAGCCACAAAGATGATGAAGGGAGTGGAACATAGAATCATAGAATCATAGAATCATTAGGGCTTGGAAGGGACCTTGAGAGATCACCTAGTCCAATCCTCCTGCCACAGCAGGATCACCTAGACCAAGTCACACAGGAACACATCCAGGTGGGTCTTGAAGTCCCCTGAGGGTCAGTCCTGGGACCAGTTCGATTCAACCTATTTATTAATGACTTGGATGAGGGATTAGGGTGCCCTGTCAGCAAGTTTGCTGGTGACACAAAGCTGGGAGGAGGGGCCAACACCCCAGCAGACTGTGCTGCCATTCAGCAAGACCTGGACAGCCTGGAGAGCTGGGCAGGAAAAAAATGAATGGCAAGGGCAGGTGTACAGTCTTGCATCTGGGCAAGAACAATCCCAGGTACTACTATAGGTTGGAGACTGAGCTGTTGGAGAACAGTGTAGGAGAAAGTGACTTGTGGGTCCTGGTGGACAGCAGGATGACCATGAGCCAGCAATGTGCCCTTATGGCCAAGAGGGCCAACAGCATCCTGGGGTGGATCAGAAGGGGTGGGGGTAGCAGGTTAAGAGAGATTCTTCTCCCTCTCTACTCTGCCCTGGTGAGACCACATCTGGAGTATTGTGTCCAGCTCTGAGCCACTCAGTTCAAGAAGGACATAGAGAGAGTCCAGAGCAGAGCAATGAAGATGATGAAGGAAGTAGAATATCCCTCTTATGAGGAAAGGCTGAGGGAGTTGGGTCTCTTTAGCTTGGAGATGAGGAGACTGAGGGCTGACTTCTTTAATGTTTGTAAGTATGTGAAGGGTAGGTGTCAGGAGGATGGAGCCAGGCTCTTCTCAATGTCAAGGAAGGGAGCCAGAAGACCTGCGTGGTTAAACAGGGAGCTGCTGAGCAAACCGAAGAAGAAGAAGAAAGCTCTTCTCAGCATCATCTAGTGATAGGACAAGGGGCTATGGTTGTAAGCTGGAACATGGGAGCTTCCATATGAATGTGAGAAGGAACTTCTTCACCGTGAGGGTGACAGAGCACTGGAACAGGCTGCCCCAGGGGGCTAGTGGAGCCTCCTTCTCTGGAGACATTTAAAATCCACCTGGATGTGTTCCTGTGTGACTTGATCTAGGTGATCCTGCTGTGGCAGGGAGATTCTGTGATTGGACTAGGTGTTCTTTTGAGGTCCCTTCCGGTTCCTGATGTTCTGTGATTTTGTGATCCAGAGAAGATGCTGTATCTCAAAGGCAGGGGCTACATTTAAGATAGAGTCTTAGCATTGCCTGGCAGAAAGAAATGTGATTTCCTGAGACAAACAAACTGGGCCAACAGCCTTTTTCCTCAAAATGTTCTTGTAGTTAAATGCATTTTCGATGTTGCACCCCCTTGCCTATAGAGCTGGAGGAACAGGTAAGAAGGGAACCCAACAAGAAAACTACCTACACACAAGAGCTACATAAGGGGAGGGAGGGCAGGGAATATAAATGACAGGTAACGTGTCTCTGCAACAGAGTGATGGTATTGCTGTGAAGAGATTTCCATGGATAATCTTGGGGATAGGAGAAGAGGAACAGAGGAGACATCTGTCATCCTATTTAATGGTACTTTTAATGGTACAGTTTTAATAATTAAAGAAAATTCACCCAAGTAGAAAGATAGGATTAAGAAAGAGAAAAAAAAAGGAAAAACTGAAAAAAAGGGTCCTAGGCAGTTATGTAACTGCTGTTCCCCTGGGCCTGGAAAATGTTTCCACTAAGCAATCCAAGACATTGCTTAAGATTCAAGCTACTGCTTGCTAGAAGAAGAAAGGGAGGGCAGAGGGAGAATACTGCGACAACATTTGACTACATCTGCTACCCACTCATTATTGTAATAGAGAGAGGTAGGGATAAATCTGACTATACGTGTGAGGGCAGCAATTGGCTGTTAGGTTTCAAAGATGCTATTACATCCTGGAGGAGCAGGGATATATACAGGTGACATCCACCAATTTTAGTGGGGTGGAGGGAAATCATACACTGGAATGAAGCTAATAGCAACCCAGAGGGCAGGGTCCGTGATTACCAACCTGATTTCTATAATTGGTGTGATTACTACTATTGTAACTTAAACACAACAGCAATTCACTTGCTTAATTGAATTTTCTCTCTCTGGGTGGCTGGGAAGGGGGAGGACACAGAGGAGGATGCAAATCTCTGGTAGAGCTGTTTGAGCCATCTCAGGCATGAAGCAAACAGAGGGGTCATTAGGTTGTGAGACAGCTCCAGGAGTAGAAGGGAGAGGTTAGGTAAGGCCCAAGATAGGGCAGCTCTTCTTGCACGATTTTCCTGGAGGCTGAATGCTCTGTGTTTCTAAACAGTGCCAACACCTTTGCTACACTGAAAATTTGGCACAGGATACAGTAAATGCCTCACAGTGCACCAGGACAAGATTAAGCTTCTCACTGAACTCCTGGGGAAGTCAGTCAGATACCCATGCTGCCCTCATTCTCAAATACATCCCCTTCCTACTCTCAGCAAAATCCAGAGAAGAATATCTTTCAGATCAGCCTGTAGGATCAGCTAATTCCCCCCAGCTTTTTTTTTCTAAAAGACATTTGCAGTAGCCAGAAGACTCTCCAGGAAAAAAAAACCCCACATTAACATCTGAAATGTCATAAACAACCATGATCTACACACGTGTGTTATCCCTGGGTCATGACATTGTGAATCTCTGAGAAAGATATACCAGAGATCAAAAGACATGATGGAAAAACATGGCTGCTCATACACCTGGCCTAGAGGAGGCACCTACTTGCTCTGTTAAAACTCATCTCTAATGTCATTTTGATCCTGAAATTACAGACAGACTCATCAGCACCTTCATGCTCTGGGAGGCTGAGGAGTGTTTTGAAGCAGTGATTTTTAATGCAAGTGGATCAGTCTCCTACATTTGCAGATTCTGACCAGATTTTATGCAGGGTGTCCTGTTTAGGGAACCTGAGTGTGAATCCAAAACTTCTAGCATCACCCCATCTTCTCTGTGAAATGGAAACCCTGAAAATCTCTGTGGAATTGATTTGAATTCAGTGCAGCACTTGAAATCTTCCTAATTCCTTGGATGAGAAACCCTCAGATCTCTTCAAGAAAAGAAAAAGGCTGCAAATTTTGCTCTGCCTGAGACTGCACTACTACAATGCACTTCTTTCCTTAAAGCTTCTCACCCAGGCATCTTACAGCAAACTGCATAAACAGAAGAATTGCTTCTTGAACAGGGGACTTGGGACATACACGGATACGGCACCAAAACCGCAGGCAGGACTGCAAGCAAGATGCAGCCACCCTCAGATCTTGGGTATCTCTGTAAGAGTCAAACCAGATGTATTTGTCCCCTGGGAGCCTTCTTGATGGCCTCACTTGGTATCCTGGTAGGACTTGAGGCATAAATGCAATGTTACAGAGGGTCCTCCTGCAAATGCTTGGGTGGACATTCTGGTACTGCCATGACTCCAACCCTAAAGGTCATTGCTTATGTTTCTTTTCAATCTTGTCTTTATCTGGCACAGAAATGCAAGAAATGTGGAGGGACTGTGGGAAAACATGATCTCTTCAATAATATATGTCTCCCTTACAGCTGCACAACAATAAAATATTAATTTATCTAATTTTGAAAGGGAAAGAATGAAGAAGGGGAAAAATTGGCTGGGACTATGCAATGTTTTCCATCATATATTTATGTTTACGTTCATACATAATGTTTCCACATATCATCTACTACCTTCTGCTCTCTGTATGCCTGTCGGTCCATGTTGCCTTCCTCAAGACAGGTTACAACAAACACTCAGCTGTGGTCATCACTCGGAAAAAGGGCACTAGTGAGAGCCTCTCACAGAGCCTTTGGCTGTCTTTTCATAGACTTCCTCTGAGTTCTTACCTATTTGACTGCCTCATCAAGCCTCCTTCCTGCCCTGAGCTTCTACAAGCACTGAAAGTGAGGATATATGGGACTTCTTTGTTACCAAGAGAAGGCATGATGAGGTTTGGAAAATAAGCCACTTTCAGACCATCCTGGCTCAAGGAAAAATGCTAATATGTCTTGATGGGATACTAAAGTCTTTATGATGGTATAAAAGCACTAGGAAGAGACATAAGTATGAAGCATGTCTTTCAGATCAGATTTGGGAAATGGGCCTCCAGTAATGCTAGCATTTCAGTTGGGAAATGTGCAAATACAAGTCATTTCTCATCTTCAGGTTTTTCACTCTGTCCAGTTAGATATCTGCCTCAAATAACTTGTTCCAAACCCCAGCAATCCCCACTCCACAGGAGAAAAACTCTGTCATTCTACAGAGTCGTCCTGGTTTATCCCCATCATGATAAAAAAGGACATGTTTTAATTTATAACCTGAAGTTTTCACCACAAAAAGGGTTCCAAGGAAGTCCAGCTTTAAACAAGTAGGGCCATAAAAAAGTTAAGCAAATCTAGTGAAGAAACATCTTTTCTTGCCCCACAGACCCCCATTTTTTCCCCCCCAGAGCCAATTCAGCTGTATAAAAATTATCAACCTGCCCACTACTCCCATCAGAGAGAATCATCTGCTCAAGCACTCAACAAATGCCCTGTCAAGCAGATGGGCTTTGCAACAAGCTCGCTAGGTCCTTCTTGTTAAAGATGCCACTACTATATGGCTGAGTTTGGCTTCTGTTTCACCTCGTTCTTTTGAAGGGCACATGAATACAAATACACCTGCAGCACAAAAAATTTAGCATAACTAAAACGTTAAAACTGAGAAATCAAGCACTTAGAAGTGAAACCATTCCATATGTTAAAGCTTCTCCTGCACCATTGATTCTAGCCCATTGTACATCCTATTTATCACACATTAGATATGAAATTGTACATTTTGCAGGTAAAATAAGAACAGAGAACCTATATATATTCGGCTGTGCAATGAGATCAAGTTAATGGTGCAGAAAAAACCCAAGCTCTTGGAGTATTCTCAATTCTACCTTCGATTTATATTCTTAATATTACATTAGTTGTTACCTTGTGCTTGAACCTATATCTCTGTTGTATCTGTTTCTTATCTTTTCCTCTGCTTTATGCACAGCATCTACAAAGCCTTACACAGGCACTGCATTTCTATGCACTGTGAGAAATCCAACAGGGGGTCAATGCTCAGCTTTTTAACAGCAAACTTGTTGATTTTGGAGCTGTCTTTATTGTGTATCATTAGAAGGCCCAGCATCCCAAGTTCACAACTGGTTCTTGGGAACTGCATGTTCCATAATAGTAGTAATTATTATCTGTCAAAACTGCAGCATACTGCAGGCTTTACAGGATCTGGACTTTAGATCACAAGCTTTCTGAGGACAAGACCAGTCCTTTGATATATCTTTGCTCTTGCTAATTGTGACATGAGGGCTTCTAAGTATTATTACAAGACACAAAATAAGTCAGAGCTTCAGCTAGGAACAAGGGACAGACTACATTTAGATTCTGATTTTTTTTTTTCTTTTTAATGACAGGAAGTAAAAAAAAGGATCAAAACTATTGGACTTATGCTGCCTGCTTTCATAACCTGCAGCCTTCACCAGCTGAGCTTTGAAACTCCCTGTACAGTGTTTACCACCGTTTTCTATCCCCGTTGATCCAACCTCTTGATTAGCTACACGCTAGGGGTGAAGCTCAGGTTAAGAGTGAAGGTCTGGTGCTATAATGTCCAAGATTTGGCAGAGGACTTTGTACTGTACTCCACTCTGTTGACAGCTAATTGCCCTGAGCTTCCAAGATGCATCAGCATCACATAGAGCAATTCAGTCTCTATGGGTAACAAGTCATAGAATCATAGAATCATAGAATCATTACGGATCGGAAGGGACCTCGAAAGATCATCTAGTCCAATCCGCCTGCAACAGCAGGATCACCTAAACCAAGTCACACAGGAACCTGTCCAGTCGGGTCTTGAATATCTCCAGAGAAGGAGACTCCACAACCCCCCTGGGCAGCCTGTTCCAGTGCTCCGTCACCCTCACTGTGAAGAAGTTCCTTCTCAGGTTGATGTGGAACCTCCTATGTTCCAGCTTACAACCATTGCCCCTTGTCCTATCACTACATGACACCGAGAACAGCCCAGTGCCATCCTCCTGACACCCACCCCTCAAATATTTGTAGACATTAATGAGGTCGCCCCTCAGTCTCCTCTTCTCCAAGCTAAAGAGACCCAGCTCCCTCAACCTCTCCTCATAAGGGAGGTG
>VXBP01003361.1:0-10285 GCA_013400115.1 Rhinopomastus cyanomelas | reverse complement strand
AGTTACCTGGGTCTTCCTTCTTTCCCTTTTTAAAGATTGGGGTAACATTTGCTATTTTCCAGTCCCTAGGCACCTCTCCCGTTTCCCAGGACCTAGCAAAGATGATGGAGAGCGGCCTAGCAATGACCTCCGCCATCTCCCTTAGCACACGCGGGTGCATCCCATCTGGGCCCATGGATTTGTGCACATCCAGTTTGTTCAACTTATCCCTAACCCAATCCTCATCAACCAAGGCAGGCTCACCTGTTGCCTCAACCTCCTCTGTAGTCTGGGGTCTAATGTCAACACAACCCTTAGCAGTATAGACAGAGGCAAAGAAAGTGTTAAGTATCTCTGCCTTCTCTGCATCCTCTGTTTCCAGGGTACCCACCTCATTCTGCAGGGGGCCTACGCTGCCTCTAGTTTCTGAAGTCCTGGTAGATTCAGCAGTGGATGCCTAGAGCTTAGCAGTTAAAAGGTCAAGATATCCACCTGGACACGTGTTTCGGTGTCCAACTCAGCCACCATCCCACATTTTGGGATAGCTCTTTTAATGCTTCTGAATAATGAAAACACCAGCATGTTTCTTAACAGCAAGGAAGAGCTGGGAAGCCTGGCAAGTCAGGATTCTGACATGTTGCTGGTATTATGAGTACTTGCATAAGTGAGCTGCTCTATGCCATCAGAAAACTTGTATCTTCCAGCAGAAAGGCTAAACATCTCAACCTGCCTGACATTTATTTTGCAGTTAAGAAAAGCTACAAAGAGAAATAAAATAAAAACTATCTCCATGAAAGACAGCTGGTAGGTCTTTACCCAAACTGAGACACGAAAGAGCAAATGCCCACAAAAGAGAGGGAATTTTCTGCTGAGAAAGATGTGGAATGCAGAGAGCTGGTGCCAAATCAGACAGATACTGAAACCTCATGCTAACAGGTGCCTTAAGAAACCTAATGCTGATGGACAGGTAGACAGATGCTAAGTTTGTAATCTCCTTGCAGATGGACAGTAACATGCAAAAGAAATACTATCTAGAGGGAAATGTTGAATGTTTGAGCAGATATCTGTAAACACAGGGAATCAATGAATGGCTGTATCATTGGCTTCTTCCATTTATGTCATGAAACAGATACCTGGGCTGTGTCACCCAGTTCACAAGGTGTTTCAGCCATCCCACTGACACAACCTTCCCTATCAATGCCAAATAGTAACTGCAAAAGAGGATGGATCTGTAACCATTAAGACATTTCCAGATTGCCATTGATTCTGATAAAAGCCACGTATGAATGAACTTCCTCCAATTGAAAAGCCAGACAAGCTTCTGACTTGCATAATCTCCATCAAGTCATTCTCAATATTTTCTACAGTTGTAGTTTAGTTGTCTTTCCAATTTATACAATAACTACTGGAAATGTCCCAGGAAAGTGTGTTCTCTGCTGATTTCTAAACCCAAGTGATGTCTTGATAAATGCTTAAAACTCTCTGATACTTGTCAGTGCTTCAACCAACCGCTGAACTTGGGGGGGGGGGGGGTGTCGCGCTATCACCACCCTGACATTCTTCAGCCACAGAGAACTCAGATCTATGTCTGCAAACCATCAAGACCATCTAACACATCCTTTTGAGAAGAGATTGCCAATACAGCAAGCAGTATCCCCACAGAGATTTCCTCCTTAAACAATGAGAAGCTAAAGGCATGGCAATGGAAATGCAGCAGCCAGCGCAGCAGAAGGAGAAACCACACCACAGCTGAAAGACTATTTGTATTCCTGGGAGTTAAAATATATGGCTCATTACTATCCACAAGCAAAACTCATCAACGTCATTAGCTAGCGCAGCTCTGTTCAGTCAGGTTGTGCTCATTACAGTGGATTTTTCAGTCACTTATTTTGTACACAATTATGTGGCCAGCAGAGCCTAAACTTCCTAGTGTGCAAGGCTTTGCCTTAGCATGGAACTGTCTGCACACTCCATGGACTGCTCAGGGCAGCTGTGATCTGTTCCTCTCTTGGAAACACCAGCTGGTGAAACCCCACGTGCCCAGGGCTGGTGGCAGAGCTCAGCTTGCTTGAGATGTGGTGGCTTTTAAAACAAGACAGTTTTTGGATGGAGCATCAGCAGTAGCACACAGTACCTGGTACGCAGCACGCCTGCTGGTATGCACCAAGATACTGAGTGTACAGCCATGGGTTTTGAAACAGTAATGTGCCCATGTTACCTGTTCCCCCCTCTTTCCCTAGTGGGTGGCCCTGTCAAAATGAACCCACATAGGACAGACAGATAATCAACACAGGTGCAGGAGGCAGAGACCAGTTTGAGTCTTCCCAGCCCCACAGTCCTTGCAGCCCTTCTAGACCCAGAACATAGGAAGGAAGAGACTGAAAAAGACTCATGAAGGCAAGAGGAAAGGTAGTGATAGAGGCAAAACCCCCTCCAGATAGTGGGGAAATGCTGGAGAAGGCACTGGATAATGCAGAATTATCTGTATGTCTGACAGTGACAAGAACATTGGCAGACAAAGCAGTAAAGACAGCACTTGTATTTTTCAGGTATTTTAGAGCCTGTAGTGTGGGGGCTTAAAACACCTCTCATATAATCTTAAGCACTTTCTTTTTCTGACTCTTTCCCTTCCTCTTTCCCTTTCCACTTTTTGAAGGCTTAAAGTCTTATTTTTTTTTTTTTTATTTTTGTCTTCATCCTTCTTCTTATCCATCCCCCTTCTTTTCTCCAAACACAGACTGCCTGTTGGAACATCCTCCCTGCCCATCGAAGGGGCATGTGTAGGGAAGTAAAAGAGCACACCTGAGCTGAACTTGTCAGACAGAGGAAATTTGGTAAATGCCATTCAAATGAAAGTTGTTAGAAATTAAAGAGGTGTCTCTTTCCCTCTCTTCAGTTACTGTCTCAACAGCCACGGTACCTTGCAATGGATCTGACAAGCTAAGCAGAGCTGGGGAAAAAACTGTCACTTTTTGAATGATAGAAACAGCAACTAAGACCATTAGTGACTAAGAGATGCAGTGGTGCTGCTGCAGAATCCTGCATGGAATGTGCTGGGTGCAGTTTTGGATGTCCCTTCTTTGAATTACCAACCCTATGCCGTGTTTTAAAAAGGCACTTGATAACATTTGTTTTACCCACCGGGTGTTTGGGTTTGCTGGCATGGGAAAGTTCTATCACTCACTTGTAAGGCATAATTTTGAGAAAACACTGCACCCATTTACCACCCCCATACAACTCATCTTCTCTCCTAAGCACCCTCATTCACTTGAGGTCCTTCCGAGGGGCTTTCCCAACAGCAGGAGTAACCCAAATCCACCACCCCAATGGCAGCTGCTGAAAGCCACATTTCCTGCCTACCCAGACTAACTCCTAGGCTCCAAGGTCACTGCCAAAGTGGGATTTCATAGCAATCTAAGCAAAGAAATCTGCTGTCATCGTGATTGTGCTACAACCCCACTGCTGTGTGTTATATTTGCATAGCAACCTGCTGAGCCATTCCTGTTGGAAGCAGTGGCAGCTGTATGTTGGTTTAGCTGATGTGGTGGGAGGGAACTCTCACTCTGTTAAGCACCTGTTATATTCCAGTGCAGAGAAGGCTGCATTTGGGACTGGTACGAGTATCACACCCGTCTTCTCTAAGTTACTTTGGGATCAATGAAATGAAATGAGCTACTGAAATATATGCTAATACTCTAACTAGACACATAAACCAGAAGACTGGGTGGCTTGAAATGTGGTTTATGAATATGCAACACTCAATTTAAAATAATTGTGCAGTTCAACAAATACAAAAAGGGAAAATTTGGGGACAGACTCTGTTTGGTAGTCTTGTTTAATTGGCTATAATTTCTACTTCACAGTAGTATGGATTTTAAAATGTGTCATAACCAGAGTTGGGAAAGATACAGAGTCTGTATCATAGGGAAATTTTCCCCAGTTGGTTACTCTGACCATCAAAACCCCCCTCTCTTTTGCATTTGTTTTCTGCACACATGTTCAGCAATTGGGAGTACTCCCATTAAATGCTGGCAGAGAGCCATTTCCAGCTTGCCAACCCACGTACTGGTAATGGCAAAGAACAAAGCAGAAGCTCAAACACATCCACACATTCACATCGGAAGTTGTACTTTACATTGGACCAGACGCTGCTTGTCACAACAAAGAGAAGCAGCTCCCAAAATCTCTTGCTGCAGCTTGCTCCAAAGCAACCAACGAAGCAGGTTGCACAGACCTAACTGTCAAATGCCCACGTGCATGCACAAATTACCTTTAAACTCCCACCCAGCCCAAAAGCAGCTTCCTGCATTTCCTACCAGTGATGCTTCAGGACAAGCCTTCACTGAGGTCAGGGGAAAGCTTTAAACATGTTCCAAGTGGTCCAGTTCTTATCTGTTCCCCTTTCACAAATTGATTCCTCTTCCAGAGAGAGTGAAGGCCACTGGTTTCCTCATAACTCCTTCTGGCCACAGCAGATAGCCTCCGTGAATCAGAATAAAACTGCAAGAGAGTGTGATCTAGCACAGCTACAGCAAACCTCTGGTCCTTACTGATGGTTTATTAAAAAGAAAAAAAAAAAAACCACCAGAAAAAAAACCAGAAAAGGAGAGGTGAGGGAAAAACCCCAGGAAAGCACCAAGGAAACAATAATTCCTTGAGTAGAGTCAAGGCACGGTGCCCTTGGCTCACAGGCATTAGTAACAAATGATGCAAAACTACAGAGCACAAGTGAATAGTTGTGAAATACCCTTCCAGATCTAACGATGAACCTAACGCCTTCTAAGAAAAGAGATGTCACCTTGTTTACAGGAAAATAGGACATGGCAGGTGAAGGAGTGAGGGTAGCTGCTGAGGGGAGGAGAGAAGATGGTGACGGGTGTATTACTTTCAGCACCTCGAGCCCTAGGAATAAAGCTTTAATCTGTGCTGCCTCAGCACAATTTGAACAGGTGAACGCAGCACCGCTGCGCCGGGGGTGATGTCATCCATTACTGATGGACAAGCAGCCACTGCAGTATCACTGTGCTTCACTGTGATGCTTTTATAGCACGATCTGCTCTTCTCTACTGGGTTCTTCCACCTGTTTAGATCTCTCTTTGCCCGACGCTACAGGTATGCCAGTGGCACTGGTTTTCCCGACCTCACAAGTTAACTACATGGGGAGAAAGCAGAAGAGTTGGAGTCCCTAATACACTGAGAATCATTGCAGCTGCCATATCACTCTCCTGATTCTGGCGTGCCAGTTATGAAGCACAGTTCTTAGAGTGGCTACCCGTTACGTGTATACTCACAAAGCCTCTAACTTCTACAAGCTTCATGGCCATTTCCAAACCAAAACTGAACAGCCTCTTATTTCCTGATGATCCAGATGATGCCCTTTCAGACACGCCATCCTTGAAGACAAAAGACCTCTGTCAATATACCTAGTGAGCATCTCCTCTAGGTCTCTTACCTCGCTTTCTGCTTAACCTTCCCTGCTCCCACATCTCTAAGTCTTGCCATATCCCTAATCCCATGTCACACAGTTCCTTGATCTGGACCACACTCCAAGAAACTTCTCGCTAGGAGAAACCTCAGCCCCTGTAAAAGCCAGATGACCATTCATCCTTGCCTCCTATCCATGTGGCTGATGCCAGAGCAGCTTCTATTTGCCAGGGCTCCCTCCTCGACTCTACTACTGCCCTGCCAAGACTGAGCACACATCCACAGCCTTGCCTGTGGTGGGAAATGGGGACGGGCACACCAGGGCATGGCTGAGGAACAAAGAGACCAAATTCAAAGAGGTGCAAGCATTTGGATTCAAGCCAGGCAAATCTGATGATTGGAATTCTTTTTTTCCTGAAAGAAAAAGTACCTAATCTTTTCTTTTCTTGGGCTAAAGGTTTTGTGGTGTTTTGTTTTTAATCTTGTGTGTTTTCAATTTCAGTCTCTCTCCTCTCTTTTTTATTTTGGAATACATATTTGCATCAATGCCACAAGAAGCAGCAGAGATCTCTAGCAGAGTAAACTGTTCAGCACAGCAACCTGGTTTTAAATATTTTAACGATAGTTTCTGGAATTTGGGGCAAAGCTTTAAAAAGGTAGCAAGAATTCAGAGCAGAGGTATTGTTTTATCAGTAAGAATCCTTCCTTCTTCTCCAGGTGCAAACTGGGACAGCACCATTTGTGTCCACATCTTGGTGGTGGAACATTTTGTGACTGCAATTTAATTGCAGGCATAAAATTGATGACCAGCCAGGCACTGATCAAAGGGCATAAAAGTGGCATCTGAAAGCAAGTAGGGTTCTGCTTTTTTATTTTCTTTTTTTTTTTCTTTTTCTTAGACATGAAAGAAATAGGAACAGAACTCTGTGGAGTAAATCTTGTGCCTAAATGAAATCTTCTGCCTCCCCTATTTCTGGAGATAAATCAGTGAATAACTAGGTTTTCATGCAACACCTGCATAAAGTCAGAAGTGAACATCACATAACAGGCTACATAAATCCTGTGGTGGGATGCCAAGAACAGCACCTGCAAAAGGATGTTTGCACACCTTAGTGCTTCTGTTGGTCTCCAAACGCATCAGTAGGCATCGGAGCCAGGCTGTGTGCATGGCACAGTGTAACCATATGGAAAACTACTCTGCTTGCCCAAAGTGCTTTCATTCTAAGGCCAGGCATGTTATCAGAAGAGACTAGAAAAGCTTGTAAATCAGACAGCAGATCATAAATGGACTTTGCCTTGGACCACATTCAGATCCCTACAGCAATCCTAGGGCACAAGTGGAACCATAAAGACAGAGGCCATAAAGTGAGCCTAGGCATGAGGTGGCTTCCAATCAGCTTGCTGAGGATGTTCCCGAGGCTCCTACTCACCAATTACCTGCTCAGACTCTGTCTTCTGCCATCCTCTCCACCCCAATTTAACAGCGCTACTAAGGCCTCACCTGTAGCCACCCTAGATTATTAAGCTCCTTTTCATTAAAAAACAATTTATCTTCTCTAATCCTCACACAAAACTAAGCACAGGCAATCAGGTACCCCAGAAAAACCACTCCAGATGTGCTATTTCTGTGGCTGCAGTACAGACGTGCTCCCCCCCACAACCCCTGCCCTTTGTCAGATGTCATCCTAACACAGACATAAAGCTGTGGTCTCCATTTATGCATTTTTCACATTTGTGTTTCTAAAATAGTCCAGTCACCTGGAATGACTACCATTTTATGAGGCACAGCAAGACAGTACTTTATGGACACACGCTATTTTCTCTTCTGAGAACTTTGCTTTTGTTCTTTGCTGTTCTGTTGTTTTCCTTTGATTAAATAAAGGCATCCAGAATAGAAGTGCAGGTCTGCACTTTGTGCTGGAACACTAAGACAAACAGCAATGTTGCCTTTTTTTCCCCCTCTAACTCCAAATAAAAATAAACAAACGCATCTTAGCAGCGTTCAGAATAGAAGCTAGTGAATAATTCACAATGAATAATTGATTTGTTGAATTTAGCTTGGTGGTTTGTTGTTTGGTTTGGGTTTTTTTTCTGCTGGTGGAATGAGCACTACCAGATGGCGAGTTCAATAAATGTATTTGTTTTTCCAATTTATTTGATGGATTCCCCCCATCCCCTATTTCTTCCGCCCTCTAAGGTGAAGTCTGAAATTCCAGATGGTTTGAGTAGTAGCCAGATAAGTCACGATGTATTGTTTCAGCTTCCTTTTTAGAAAGGTGGAAAGAATGATAACAGCAGTGAAAAAAATGCACTAATGAAGGAGGAATAAAGTGTATGGGGGGTAGTTTGTATCAAAGAGAAGAAAAACAAGAGAAGGTGTGATAACAGTCTATAAAATAGTAAGTAATACTATTTTGTGTGGAAATGAAGAGCTACTGTTTTCTCTTTGTTTTCTAATGCAAGAAAAAATGAGCAGTTAATGAAGCTGAAAGGTGGTGATTACAAATTTGCTAGAGAAGTATTTTTTTAACAGAACCCTGGACTCAGTTAAGGGACTCACTGCCACGTTGCATTACAGCCAAGAGTTTAGCAAAACGAAACAAAACCTATACATTTTTACATGGAGAACCAAAAGGTCCCAATATAAAGTACAGAGCTGATCACACAGACTGTATTACCTCCTGCCTGAGGGAATAAACTAATCATTATTGATATATATGTGATATTGTCTGTCAACCACTGTGGCTCAATTGCCTTCCAACTAAAAATCTAACGCTGCTTATTCAGACAGGTCAAATCAGGGCTCAAGAGATGTCCAGACTGAATCTCCTCGGCAATTACTGAAGTTGGACAAAATGCACAAATGCTTTAAGAGAAGTGTTCTCAGTGGAATTTCTAAAATTCAATTTCTATGACTATTTCCATGAGGCTGAAGTTTTTTTTCTTCTTTTATTTTGCCCATAACATTGGGCAGTTATATGTAGAGAGAGGATGGTAAAGAGGCATTAAGTGCAGCCAAAGCATATTCATTGACATATTTGACTTAATATTCATTAAAAAATATAGTTTGTATTATTCACCAGCAAAAGCTTCATGTATAGGAAGAACACTTTGCACAGGATGAAACCTCACTAAATACACTGACATTAATGGTAGAGGGTGTTTGCCTTGAAGAGAGAGTTCTTTGAGGGGAACAAAGCTTAATTCCACAAGTGTTTATAGGCAAGAGCCCTCGTTACATCCTCCAAAGCTGCAGCAACACATCAGCATCTAAGGATCTGAAAGGGAAAGCTGTCTAGAGACAGAAGAGAAAGAAAAGGCAAATCACAACAAAGCAGCATTAGCGGGGAAAGGCACATAAAAGTCTACAGATTATTTTGTTCAGCAATGGTGCTAATTCTCATCCATCTGAAGTTCATAGGAACTTCACTACTAGAGTGAAGGAAGACAACATCGTGTTTGATTTATTCCTGCAAGAAAACACTATCAAATCAGGTACCATAAGTATCTCAGAAATCATGTTGCAATTTGGCTTAAATCTGCAAAGAAGCAACTGAATTAAACTATGTTGTTCATGCACACAAGCTCACAAATCACTGTCACCAAATAGGCAATATCCACCTTCAGTNCTCCTCACATCCACTCTAAATCTACCCATCTCCAGCTTTGCTCCATTCCCCCTAGTCCTGTTGCTACCTGACAACCTAAAAAGACCTGGTGGCCACACTTCTCCTGATGCAGCCCAGGACCAGGTTTGCCTTCCGCGCCGCAAGTGCACACTGCTGGCTCATGTTGAGCCTCTCGTCCACAAGCACCCCCAAGTCCCTCTCCTCAGGGCTACTCTGCAGCCAGTCACTGTCCAGCCTGTATTTGTGCTTAGGATTGCCTCAACCCAGATGCAGGACCTTACATTTGGTCTTGTTGAACCCCATCAGGTTGGCTTGTGTCCACCTCTCCAACCTGTCCAGGTCTCTCTGGATGGAATCCCTGCCTTCCAGCGTGTCTGCTGCACCACACAGCTTGGTATCGCCAGCAAACTTGCTCAGGGTCCACTCAATGCCTCTGTCCATGTCACCGACAAAGATGTTGAAGAAGACTGGTCCCAGGATATCAGAACAAATATACACAGCCTTATAAAAAAAATCATATTCACTTTTACCTCAGCAGTTTCAGGGTAAACCCACAGTGATCTAACGTGCAAACAGTGTACAAACAGAACGAATGGGGACACTGGGATATTATCGTAGAAGCAACACTGATCACACCCAGTGCTATTTGTTCCAAACCCAGCTTCTCAATGGCCTCTACATAAACTTACTGTTTTATCTCTCCAGGTCCCGAGGTGCTGAAACACAGCAAATGAGCTGCAACCACAGGGCTGCTGAGCAACCAGGTAAGTGAGCCAGCATCACTAGCTAGCTTGAAGAGGAGGAGGTGGAGCGCCTGGGAGATTGCTGACAGGGTCTCTCCAAGACATTTGTCTCTCCAAGACAAATTTTGCAGTGTAGACAGTCAACTCCCCAGTGCTTTCCTCCAACTCTGTCCTTTATACTGCTCCTCCACAGATGTCTTGCTTTCATCCTTGCTCCCTGCTCCAGTTGGTGAAAGCTAACACCACAGATCTGGCTGGGTGCAAGGGCACCTAAGATGGTGCGAGTTTAGTAGAGATTCATTCCTTGCTATGTACTTTCAGCTCAGATTTTAACCCATCTCTCATAATGAGATCCTCATATTTCCAAAGCCAGGGTGCAACAGGGTTCTGCTTAGCCCAGTCAACAGGAGATGGGCATTGAATCCCAGGCAGCAGCATCTCCACACTGGAGTATAGGGGTGCTTCCCACTGCACTTGGCAGCAACCAGACATGCTAGGGACAAGACCTTC
>VXBP01003360.1:24466-44495 GCA_013400115.1 Rhinopomastus cyanomelas | reverse complement strand
GGAGTCTCCTTCTCTGGGGACTTTCAAGGCCCGCCTGGATGCGTTCCTCTGCGATCTGTGTTAGATAGTTTTGTCCTGCTGCGGCAGGGGGGTTGGACTCGATGATCTCTTGGGTCCCTTCCAACCCCTGACATCCTATGATCCTATGATCCTATGATATGACGCTCCAGTAAAAATTCTCAAATTATATGCTAGGATGTTGAGGCTTGGCAAGTTCTATAAGCTCTCTGCTTTCAAGAATGTTGCAGCACAGGCTGTTTTGAAACCTGCTGCCACCAAAGAGATCCAAATCCTAAGCCATGGAAAACCAGTGTAACAACAGACAGGAGCAAGTAATCTTCAGAAAGGCCTCTAGCAAAGTCCTATTTGTCATTCTGGACAGAAATTATCAATATAGTGCTGATAACTAGTCTGCATTTTTATAGTTTTCTTGAAGTTGAATTTCAGCTGAAAGAAGTACCTTCAATCCTTTAGCCTTCAGGAGTTGCTGAGTTGGTTATGTTTGATCATGAATCACTGGGTATATGTCCACCTATTGCACGAGCGGAAGTAATGACAGAGATTTGAAGGACAATTCACTTTGATGCTGTAGATCTTAAAAGCAATGAAGTGTTGCAAAAAATAATGGAAACCACAAGTGTCATTATAAGGGAGGCAATTAACGTCAGCTAATGGGCAGAAGACATGGCTAGTTGAAATCATGTAAAACTGAGGTGACTTCTTCAGTGAGGGAGCAGTGCCTTGAATACAGAATACATCAAAAATCATACCTGTGTTTTTTTCTGTGTTCTTATGAAAAGGGTGAATTTATGAAACAGTGCAGTGCACTATCTTCTACCACATTAGAGCAGACTCGATAAGAAATGGGTATGTGGCAGATGGTCTAGCCTGTTATACACAGTAAGTTTCTGCTGTTCAAAGAAAGCTTCAGTCTGTATGCTCTGACTACTCGTGTTACCGTTCCCTGGCTTCTCTAGCAAGCTCTAGGTTCAGGAGCCATAGCTTGTGCATAGTTTCTGCCAGGGCAGCCTTTGGATTGGGATCTGCCTCTGTGTGTTTGTACTCCAGACCAATGGTGGCAACTAGGCTGGCAGATGGGGATGCTGTCCTCTAAGGAGGAAGGCCTCCTTAGAGTCAGGCAATGAGATCTTCTCTAGTATGAAGCAAATGCCCATTTTCAGGACCTAATTTTCAAAGATGGAACGCTTAATTGAAACAGCTGTCTTCTGCTGGGGTTTAATTTGGGATTTTTTACTATAACTTCTGATAGCTTAACGTGAATGATGTGTGTACTGGTTCAATCTTGAAATTTTAATTTCATTCCACTTCACAGAATCATGTATCTTGGACATCAGCCAGGTTCCTGTCTTGTTCTTTGGGAATTTGAGATATGCAAGAACTGTCAAGGGCTGTGCTGTTGGACTGTGTCTTTATACCAGAACACCTAGTATTTTCTTTCTGTAGTAAAATTTTAGAAAAAGTTAAATGGAAAAGAGGGGTAAAAAAAAGGAAAAAGCAAATCAAACTGCTCACACATCTACCAAGGAAAGACATAAAATCAGGAATTTTTTTTTTTTAATGGAATGAGCTTAGAATCATAGAATCAGAATCATTAGGGATTGGAAGTGGTCTCAAATGATCATCTAGTCCAATCCCCCTGACACAGCAGGATCACCTAGACCAAGTCATACAGCCAGTCAGGGTTAGAAGAGACCAAAGGATCATCCAGTTCCAACTCCCTGACCATGGGCAGGGACACCCCACCATAGAGGCTCATCCAGCCCAGCCTTAAATACTTCCAAGGATGGGGCCTCCACCACCTTCCTGGGCAACCCATTCCAGGCTCTCACCACTCTCACGGTGAAGAACTTCCTCCTCACATCCACTCTAAATCTACCCATCTCCAGCTTTGCTCCATTCCCCCTAGTCCTGCTGCTACCTGATATCCTAAATAGTCCCTGCCCAGCCTTTTTGTAGGCCCCCTTCAGATACTGGAAGGCCACAATAAGGTCACCTGAGAGTGTCCTCTTCTCCAGACTCAACAGCCCCACACTCTGAGTCTGGCCTCAGGAGAGCTGCTCCACTCCTCTGATCATCCTCATGGCCCTACTCTGCACTCACTCCAGTACGTCCACATCTCTTTTCGGACTCCGCTTGTCACTGGCCTCCACTTGGACATGGATTCATCAACAACCACTCTCTGGGTGCGGCCATCAAGCCAGTTCCTTACCCACATAGTGATCCATCCGTAAAGCCATGTTCCACCAGCTTGGAGACCAGCATGTGATGCAGGACAGTGTCAAAGGCTTTGCTCAAGTCCGGGTAAATGACATCAGTCGCTCATCCCTTAATGTTGTGACCTGTTCATAGAAGGCCACCAGATCAGTCAGGCAGTATTTGCCCTTGGTGAAGCCATGCTGATTGTACCCAATCACCTCTTCACTATTGTCCTGTCTCAGTAGTGCCTCCAGGAGGATCTGCTCCATGATCTTACATGGAGCACAGAGGTGAGACTGACAGGCCTGTAGTTCCTTGGCTCCTCCTTCCTACCCTTTTTGAAAATAGGAATTATCTTTCACCTTTTGCAGTCAGTGGGGACTTCACCAGACCACCATAGCTTTTTGGAATAGAATAGAGAGGGGTTTAGCAAACTCATCTGCCAGTTCTCTCAATACCCGTGGTAACTCAATACTGAGGTGAAGAAGTAATTGAGAACCTCAGCCTTTTCCATGTTACTTGTGACCACATCACCTGTTTCCTTTCTGAGGAGGCCCACACCTTCCCTAATCTTCTTTTTACCATTCATATACCCGTAGAAATTCTTGGTGTTCCATTTGACCTCCCTGGATAGGTCCAATTAAAACTGTGCCTTGGCTTTCTTAACCAGATCTCTAGGTGTCTGGGCAGCTTCCTTATATTCCCCCCATTCTAGCTGTCCTCCCTTCCGCTCCTTGTAGAGTTTCTTTTTGTGTGACAGCGTGTCCAGGAGCTNGTCAGGTGGCCTGTAGCAGACCCCTACAGTAACATGACCCTCCTTGTCTCCCCTTTAATTATAACCCACACACTCTCAACCAGCTCATCATCTTGGCCCAGGTGGAGCTCCACTGACTCCAGCTGGTCACTGATCTAGAGGGCAATGCCTCCTCCTCTCCTCCCCTGCCTATCCTTCCTAAAGAGCTTGTACCCATCTATCCCTACATTCCAGTCGTGGGCATCATCCCACCAAGTTTCAGTAATAGCCACTATGTCATGGCCTCCCAGCAGCACAGTGGCCCTTAATTCATCCTGTTTGTTGCCCAAGCTTTGTGAATTTGCACAGAGGCACCTCAGCTGGGCTGGCCCTGTCCTCCTCTTGTGCCAATTGCCCTTGATTTCCACACACTGTGCTGGGCATCATCCCTGGCTTGCCCCAGGGCAAGGTGAGGGCCCTCACTGGCTCTCCATCCCTCTGCCACTGGTGAGCTGCCCCGCTGTTAGTCACCAGCCAGCAGGAGACTATTTACCCCTTCTCCCTTCAAACCCAGTTTAAAGCTCTGTCAGTGAGTCCTGTCAATTCTTGTCCCAGGATCCTTTTCCCCCTCTGGGACAAGTGCATCCCATTGGTTGTTTGGAGCTCCACTGCCTTGTAAACGAAGCTGTGATTGTAGAATCCAAACCCCTGTTGATGACACCAGTTCCATATCCACAAATTGAGCTGCTGGCTCTTCCTGTATGTTTCCTTGTCCATCGCTGATGTTAGAGGGATAGAGGAGAACACAACTTGAGCTCCTGACCCCTTTAGCAGTTGCCCCAAGGTCCTGAAATCTCTCTTAATTGATTGTGGGCCTCTCATTGTTGCATCATCACTACCCACTTGAAAGACCAGAAATGGGTAGTAGAGACCAGAAGTGGGTAGTAGAGACCAGAAGTGGTAAAAGTGAAACTGGTTACTAAAGTTATGTGGGCTTTATTTAAAGATTTAAGAAATTCTTGCTTTTGTTTTGGGCAACATGCTATTAAATGGCTTTTGTTGAGGGTTTTAACAAATAAAGGCATCAAAGGGAAGATTTTCTTTTGTAATGTAAGCTTCAAATCAGCAGCATCAGAAACAAAAACAGATTAATAAAAATCCTTCAAGACATAAAACAGATTTGCAGATCAACCCTAACCTCTGCTTAAAAACTCCCAAACATTATTTAAATAAGGCTGGCTCACTGCACACAATGAATTGCTTCCTCTGCAGGTCAATTAGCAGCCACTGGATAGGATTCAGACTTCTGTTAGGGACAGAAAATCCTATCAGAAGTTACTACAGTTAGTTGCTGCCTATTTGCTACAAATATGAATATTACATTTAGAAACTTGAAGTACCTGGTGTGAAAACCTGACAGATATAAGACTTGAGGTGATGGCTTTATTGACTGTTGCTATTTTTGAGATGGAGAAAAGGGTGAATCTGTTCTAGACTTTTGATTTAATATGAGAGATCACTGTTTAGGTGTGACTGATGATTGAAAAGCAGCTTTCCAAGTGCTCTGCATGACTGTATTACCCTAGATAATACGTTAACAGGAAAGAGAGGCTTCTGAATTTAAACACGCTAAGTATTTTATTTCAAATAAGAAAAATCAGTGCAAGTATTGCATGAATGTGTTTATTTATATTCTGGACCAAACTAAAAGAACAGCCTGTACATTAATTTCCTATACATTATTAATTTCCATTCCAGCTGTGTGTCACTCTGAACTATGGTCTGGATCATGCTAAATCTCATAGTTTTCAGGTTCTGAAAAGAGGTATTCTGAGTCCATTCTGAAGCTGTTCTCTGTCCACTCACTCCAGAAATTTAATGTTGCCGTATAAAAAACCTGAAACTATATCAACCTGCTCACAACCATATGTTGGATTGCATCTTTCTTGCACCCAGTGGAATTGTAATTAAGAAGGTCATAGATTCTTTTCAAATGTCAGGAAATTTCATAAGAATTTACAATAAAATGTCTTCATTGAAGCAAAGAGCAACGATTCTCTTGTTTTTATGGAGCAAGCATTCTACTTGAAGTTTTTCACATTTCTGCATTTAGGTTATGCTTCAAAGCACTTTGAGAACAGAAGGGACCCTGCCTGTATCTCCAGTTTTTGATACAAGCAGCTAGATGGATTAATAGTCAGGTGTACTAAGAGGATGAACTAAACTGTTTGACAGCTTTGAATTGAGATAGAATCAATATGAAGTTATTAGACATTTTATTATTACTAAAGCTTTATACAAATACAATTATTTTGTATTATTGACAATACACAGGTCTTTTAACTCATTTTATCAAGTACACGTCAAGGGGTGATTCCTGGTTCTAAGCTACTGAAATGTCTTATTATTGAAGTACTGAGGATTCAGCTGACTGCATCAGTTGACTGGATAGCCACAAAGCCCAGATACTTTTTAAATGCTTATAGCTGCTCATGAATTAGGACTAGAAGAAGTCTAGTGTTTCATGCCATTTCCAATAAGCATCACACTTTTATTTCTGTTAAGCTTTGAATGTTATTTGTTTAGAACTTCTGAAGATTCCATTTATGTGCATCATAAAACACACACTGTTTTTACACTTTTAACTTTCTACTGGCATTGAAAAACCAGGTTAATGGTTGGTCTTGATCTTGAAGGTCTTTTCCAACATAAATACATCTATGATTCTGTTGTGATACATTTTATAATCTTCTAATTATATGAAAAGAAAATACTTTGCATCTCAGAACCTGCAATCCGTAACGATTCTATGATTCTATGATTCTATGATACGATTCTATGATTCTGTGATTTATACTAGGCCTGCTGTAAGGAAAACTTGGAGATATACGTTTTACTCTAAAATAAATGAAAACTACTAATTTTAACTAGTCAATATAAGGAAGAATTATTTTGCCCGAAAGTCCAAAATATATTCATTTTCTCAGCAAAGTAAAGTTTCTGTAAAAAAAGAGAAACGTTTGGTTTTCACTAAATGCATCTTTTTACTTGACCTGCAACCACCCAAAGCCTCGTCTGAGGTAGAATACCCCTAATACTGCATGTCTTCTTGGTAAAGTTACAAACCAAATAAACTTCTAAATAGTTATTGACAAACATTTTATTTGTTCTGTATTTTAATTGATTGAATGAATGATTTATGCTTTTTATAACATGCTAACTTGTATATCAACAAATAGCTGACATTTATATGTGTAGTAGTAACACAGGTTGTTAGGAGGCCTTAAAAAATGTGGCTTAGGTTTTTCTTTGCTTTTATTGTTTAGTATTTTCTTGGATGGAATTTCTACGTATTCCATCTAAAGAATATGAGCTGCAATAATGTTTCTTAATTCCTTACAAAATATTTTACATTGAAGACTCTCTTTGAAATTCTTGGTGATATGAAAGTATTTGAACTATTTGCTTCTCTCATGTAAAGATAAAGTCTCCTTTGGCATCAATATATTGTAAACTACATAAATAAACACAACTTATTAGACAAATGTCTCTACCAAAAGTATTCTTGAAATTGTTTACAAACACATATTTGTGTTTATATAATGAAAAGTGTTTATGTGCATATTCTTACAGAATGTTGAAAAGTCTTGCTGAACCAGTTGGTTCTAATTACAAGGTGCAGTTGGCTTGTTTCTTTGAGAAACAACACTATGGTAGTGTTGTTTCTCTGCTGTCTAGGACTTTACTCAGAACAATATGGTAAATATTTTTGTTCAGGGAGAAAGGAAGCTCTTGTATCAAAGTATGCTTTAATTTCAGTACAAACTTCCTTTTGTTATTCAGTTATGCAATGATGACTGGGAATACAATATATAATTTTAGACTTTATTTTAGAATCATAGAATTATTAGGGACTGGAAGGGACCCTGAAAGATCATCTAGTCCAATCCCCCTGCTGCAGCAGGATCTCTTCACTGGAGAATGTATAGAATCAATATCACTCAGGGTTTGTTGGCATGCAGCTTGGACGACATGGCTATGGGCAGATATTTACCTTGGTATTGAATATTCTTGCATGGTGGTGTTGGCTGACAACAAGAAATCCTCTGAAATCTCCAGTACTGAATAGCTGAGATGCATAGACTACATGAGATATTCTATAATATAAAATTAATCTTTTGTTAGAAATGTCTAAATTCTTCTTGCCTACCTAGGATGATGTAAACTACAATGATCTTTTGTCCTAGTAAGATTTCTTCACTTTGTACCAGTTCAAGATACTGAGAGGGGTTAAAAAAAAGAAAATTAAACTTTTGTTTAAATTTCTTTACTGTGAGTATGATGGAGCACTGGAACAGGCTACACGGGGAGGTTGTTGAGTCTCCCTCTCTAGAGACTTTGAACATTCACTTGGATGCATTTCTGTGCATCCTAACACAGGTTACTCTGCTTGGGCCAGGGAGTTGGACCATATGATCTCTAGATGTCCCTTTCAACCCCTAACATTCAATGATTCAAAAGGAGTTTGCTGAGGGTGCAATCATTGATTAAATATTAAGTAGCAGTAGTCCCAGTATGGACCTCTGAGACATATAAGTTAACATAAATATCCTTGTGGACATTGAGCTCTTGATCGCTACTCTGTGGAGGTGACCATCTGACCAATTTCCACTGAACACTCTCCTCACCAAATCTGTGTATCTCCAACTGTCTAAGAAGACAGCTCACTAAATCTAATAAATAATTTACCATTTGAATGTCAGTAATCTAATCCCACTAACTGAAACTAAGTGCTGAAATTGGAAATACAAAGTAGACTGCGTCATATCTTTCCACTGACAACAGCATACTTACAATTTGCTGCCCTTCACCAGCATAGAATTCTAACCAATGAGTGTTAAGGATACGGTAGAAACATGGAAATTTTTGTTCTAAAATTTCTGGAGCCGATTTTACAAAATGGGTGGCAGAGGTACTCACTTGCTCCTGGAAAAGCAGAAAGGTTTTTTTTTATAACTACTAGAGATATAAAACAATATGGTTCCCCACAGATGCATACCTCTCTTTTCCCTTGGAGGTAAGAAATAGTTTTTCCTTCTAAGTAGACTTGTGCCCTTGAGCCTCTGTATACCCTTGGCCTGGCTGGTGGATGCTGAGAACATATGCTGTACCCGGAAGGATTCTCTGTAGCACACTTAATATGGGAGGACAGGAACTGGAAGAATACGTTATGCTGTGACATTGAGGAGTAAGCAGGCAATGACCCGCAGTTTGCATTTCTGTTCTTTCTTTGTATTTCCACTGAGCTCTGTTTTCATAGAGAAAGTACCAATTGATCCCATGATCCCTAAAGAAACTAAATTTTGTGAAACGCATTTCAGGAAGCTGAGTTTCATGAGAAGGGATGTCCTTTCCCACTCATGCTCTCAGGCAATTTTCATCAGTCCGCTGGTGCTGAAATAGAAGGGTCTAAGTAGTACAAAGGTAATGAGTTCATTTTTGCTTTTCTCTTCACTATAAATGCAAACTGTGAGAGATTGTTGGGGAAGTTGTTAACTCACGGTGATGTGAGCATTCAGTATTTTTGTTTAAGACCCAGCTCTGGTGAGATGACACACTTGATGATGATTACAGGGGACCTGCAGTCATCAGCTTGTGTCCAAAAACATGTAAAAGTAATAGTTTTTAATGCTGATGTTTAATTTACACTTTAAAACAATGTCAGAAAGTGTTTGCACCACGAGGCAACTAGAGAATGTAATAAGATCATGGAGAGATGGTGGTGTGATCAGAGGAGTATTTTGGAAGCCAGGCTATTTATATTCCTCTACCACCTTTGTTTGGAATGACACTTTGTCTAGCTCTGACTTGTTTAAATTTCCCTCCTAAAATTACAAGTACAATATCTTCTACTACAGAAGATATTCTATAGTAGAAGAATAATAGTACAATGTGAAAATACAAAGAGGGATTCACTCAGTTCTTACATACATCTTCCTGACCTCAGCTCTACTATGTCCTATTCATTAGGAGAAACCCCCTTGCAGTAATTTTGTCCTCTGGCAATGTAGCATCTTTCCCCACAGGACACAAACCTTATATGAGAGGTCTTGGTCTAGCATGAGGG
The DNA here is from genome assembly GCA_013400115.1 of Rhinopomastus cyanomelas. Classification (NCBI taxonomy): domain Eukaryota; kingdom Metazoa; phylum Chordata; class Aves; order Bucerotiformes; family Rhinopomastidae; genus Rhinopomastus; species Rhinopomastus cyanomelas. The sequence continues at coordinate 35,418 of VXBP01003360.1, read as the reverse complement.
TCTTCCATGGGCTGTGGGTCATGGCAGTACCTGATCCTGAGTCCATTCCCCAGAACAGTGATCTCTAATAATTTATCCCATTTTTACGCGTGCTCTCCCCAGTGTTGCGGGCATACTTCTCTGCTGATCCCTTAAGTTTATATCAGTGACAACTTCTGTCAGGATCCAAAGGGCAAGTATTTCCCCTTCACTGGACTTTTGTTCCCCTGAAAACGGGAGCTCCCAAATTGCAGCAAGAGCAACAAGAGAAACAACAACAGGAGCAACAAAAACTTGCTCAACAGGTTTCCCTTCTCAAATAGATTATTGCAGAGGCCCCGATTCACTCAGCTTAGCCAGAAACAGATTTGAACCCTGAGCTGGGTGTGAGCTCTCACAAAGTTTCTTAGGAAGGACAATTAGCAGTCTGTTCTCTCAGAGACTAGAATGACTGCATGCCTGCCAGTTTCAGACAACATTAGATGGAAGTGAAAAGGGATATTGAAGGAGAATGGGGCTTTGTCAGCAACATTGCATAGGTGCTAAGGCTGCTGCCTTAGTGCGTTATGAGAAAAGTCAGAATTTTGAAGTTACTTTGCAAAAAAACCCAAGTAAGATGGCAAACTATATTTCTACCATGTCCTCTAAAAAGATTTTTGTAATTATGTCTCATAAAGAAACAAATTCAATACCTGGAGGCTCTCTGCCCCACCCCTCGCTTTACTGCGATGTCATGAGAAATACATTTCTATTAGACTTCTGTGCTATTCTTGGACTTACAGCAAGCTGAAGAAATTAATTTAGTGTTGGATACATGAAAAATTCCTCATCTTTCTCTGCAGCTTTCTATCTGGTTGAGCTGACAACAAATAATTGGATAATTCTACAACAATTAACTCTCTTGGACAACAGGTTTGTTGCTGATACATCCTCTGATTTAGCTACCTTTTACATTTCTTACTATGATTCCTTGAATCATCATCTCTGTAAGATGGTGATTTTGGGTGCTGCAGTCAACATTGGGAATGCATATTTATAGATACTACCTTATTCTCAAGAGTCTACGCCCCAGATTGTAATACCATAGTACTTCTGATAAGGAAAGCATATTTTTCAGGTAGCTACTCGACTTGGTAGTGATCCATACATGCACCTTGTTACTTACCTCAGTCCCAGGAGAAAAACTATGGTATAACGCTCTGATTTCCTAAATATGGCTACTGTTAACGTGGTATAACTTTAGAAGTTCATAAACATTTTTCTTGCTGGTGCTTTCTAGATTAGTAATGCTTTTTAAAAAGACAAGTACAAAATATTTTGTTTATCAGGAAAGATACTGACCTAGTTTGTGAGTACATTGGCTCTGGGAAGTGCAGATGTATATTAAAAATCTGCACTTTCTTTAGATTGCCCTTGAGATTTCTTTTTTGTTTTTGAGTGTAACAGCTAAGAACAGGGAGAGTGGGGAAATGGATCATGAGCAACAAAGAGCATTTTACAGAAATTGTTCTAATGACATTCACCTCCAGTAGTCTATGTTTTTTTGACAGCAGGGGGCTGAGTATTCAGCAAGTCTAAACAAACACAGGTCACACTTGACTCATATCATCAGCAATACCGAGCCTTTGTGTCTGCAATTTAAAATGAAAAAGGGAGCCTATTATTCATACAGCATAGGCAATGCCAAAATGCAGACTGCACAAATCCTCTGATCATTACTTTTAAACTAGTGGAAGACAAGAAAAAAGGGCAATGTGACTGAACTATCACTGTGCCTTTGAATTAAGGATTTTTATTACATGACATAGTAGCGGGACTCCCTATTCACCAAAGAACAATTAATCTTTTAGGCCCGATATGTTCTTCCAGTCAAATGATATTTTTAAAAATTTAATTCCCATTATAATTTAACTGCTTTTAAAGTGGTCAACAAAATTGATGCACTGCCCTGTACTGCTGCCTTGGGGTTCATGTTGGTTAAATACTTCAAATGTCATGCAATTTTTTGTTTTCTAGTTCAAATACAGGTTTTTCTCATTTTGTTTGTCTCATACTCCAGTGGTTTTATTTAGCTGAGACAGAAAGCTTTTAACTGTGTAAACTGTGTTTACAACTTTTAGCCATAAACATGTGTGCAATGTGCAGTGCATGAGGAAGCTAGGAACTATGAAGCAAATGTTCGCTCTAAGTGCTAGGAAAGAGAACAGCAATGATCAGTTTAATATTTTTTGTTTCTTTTGTATAATTTAGGTAACAATTATAATTTTAGTCATGAGTTAGACCTTCTGTCTGATACTCAATTAACTTAGGTGATAAACCCTTGACCCATTTTTTCTTAGATAACTATTCAATGGAAAGTAATTGTAGGAGAGAAAAGGAAGAGAAACATATTTTGTAATATTCATCTGTCAGATAAAACAGAAAATGAAAAACTCTGTGTTCTGGTCTTTGTGAAAAAGTCTTGAAAACCTCGATTCTGAAAACAGTTTTGGATAAAAATTTCTTAGACTTACTCAAACTCTCCATGGGTATATGTGCTCAGGCTTATAATGAGCTGAACCTTTATTTTCTTTTTTCTTCTAACTACTGTATGATATTAAAAGTGTTATATGCATTTTGGTGATTCATGTACTTTGTTTTTAGTGTTGTTGTGTTATTATTATGTCCTCTTTGCCATGTCACTTTGGAAAGGCGTCTTCCCAGACACCTAAGGAGACTAAAGGACCTTCACGCTCGAGATGTCTTCTAAGACACCTGAAGAGACCATGCTACAACAGAGAGGACCCTAACAACAATGAAAAGCCCGAGTTCATTAAGAACTGTCCAATGATGTGCCAGGTTCTTTCCAAAGAGGACACCTAGCCCAGTGAGGAGCCAGGGTTGTTTTTCTAATTGACCAATGTGGTATAAAAGAGGGGACTTGAGCCATTTTGGGTGTGCAGGAGTACGGGAAGGACGATGTTTAACCTTCCCCATCCTTGCACCCAGCACTTATCCTAGGAACCCTTAAGCGCTGTTTGCTTGTTCTTATTTAATAAATTGTAATTGGTTAAGAATAACCTGTTTCGGGTCAAATTACTTATAACAAAAGTAACCTGTAGCACATTTGCAACTGGACAGTTCGAATTAACCTAAAAGGTTAATGCCCAAAATTTATGGAAGCCATCAAAACTTGTGTTGTGGTTTTAAACTCAGAACTACACAGCCACTGGTACAAACCTACCCTTTTGAGCAGGAAAAATTGCAAAAAGGCTTGAGTGTTGAGATAAAGGACAGAGAGGCCTCACTTACCCTTTGTAGTCACAGGCAAAAGATAGACTTCACTTGTGAAAAATGAAATCAATTTCATTTAAACAACAACACCCCATTGCCAATTAGAGCAAGAGATACACGCAGCCTTGTGGGCCCAGCTCTGCTACCTCCTTTCCTCTCAGGGAAAACATCCCTAGCAGTCCTTTCCTATGCCAGTGTGGCGTCTTCTCCACAAAAAAAACAGTCTTTCATGAGCTTTTGTGGCTAGTGTGGGGGGTCTCATGCAGACTCTGGGTCTTTCCAGTGATGAACTGCTCCACCTCAGGATCCTTACCCTGCTTACACATGCTATCTCCACAGTTTTGCAGGCACTCCTTTTCTCCCAGTGGTCTCTGAGACATTCACATGCCAAATATCTCCTCTTACCACAAGCTCCAGGGAAGACAGTCTTTGTGCTTCTGTCTCCTCACTGACCTGTGTGACCCACATGGCTGTACACGGCTGTATGTCTACCTCCCTCTATGCTCCCCCAAAAAGGCCTGAAACAAACAGGAAACTAAAGGCTTTTGGGCTATATGCCCAAAAGGCTTTCCCATCTTTTTTTTTAATTGCAGAGGAGCTGATTGGCTTAGCTGTAGTCACAGGCAGGTTCTACCCAGAACTGGGATGATTTTTCACAAAGCTTCTTACAGGACCCACAACAGCATCCCCCTCTCTCACTACTAAAATGCCTCCAGACTCAAGGTACAACATGCCACAACCAGCAAAAATGCTATGTCTCATAACCAAACTAAAACACATGATAAAATGCATGATGTGATAATTTGATATCTGCATACTTCAGAGTGCGAATGTATCACTATGACCTACTCATTTGGTTATTAACTTCAGTAATAACAACAAAAATTCCTGAATTGTGGCAGAAATTGGTTTATGCAGCTGTCCTTGAGTAAAGTAAGATCATGCTGTTACAGAATGGTTTATGGAATGACAGAATTGAAGAAATGCCAGAAATTATCCCTGCCAAGGGCAGAGACACCCTTCTGTAAGACCAAGTTGCTCAAAATCCCATCCAATCTGGCCTTGAACACTTTTAGAGAAGGGACATCCACAACTTCCCTGGGCAACCTGTTCCAGTATGCTCATAGTGAGGAATTTCTTCATAAAATCTAATCTAAATCTGCTGTATTTTTGTTTGAAACTATACCACCATGTCCATTCACTAGAGGTCCTAGTAGAAACTTTGTCTCCATGTTTTTGTAGGAAAGTATGAAGCCTATGATAATAATGCATTCTCTTTCATATTAATATTTTATATTAGTCCTGTAATTATTTCTGTGACTCTTAGATGTATTTCTGAGCCGTTCTATTTTCAGCATTTGTAACCAAGATTAAAACACAAAAGTCAATCAAAACTCAACAATGTCCCCTCCTTCAAACTGTTAACATAATCTTATATTCCATATTTAAAATTTCCAGATGCAGATGCTTTTTCCTGGTAGCTACATGTGTCTGCAATCAAGAGAGCTTTTAGGAAAAGGTAAGTATAGAAGGACTGTAAAGATATTGTGACTTTTAATCAAAGGATGGTAAAGCAACATTGTGAAATAACAAATGTCCTTCATCCTTCTCCAGCTCAATTGGAATTAGTTCAGGCTGCAAAGATAGAGATGAAAGTAGCATCAATGTGCCTCTCATGGTCTTGCCCCTTGGAGGTGCTGCAGCACCATTAGACAACTGTGCACAGACTCCTTACATCCTGTATTTTGTCCAAGTTATGTGGAGAAGACATAGTGATGCCTTTGAGGTAACTTCCTCAAAATAGGAAAAGTCTTTCTGGTGGACATTTCAGTCTGGCCATGAAAGATGGCCAGTCTGATATTTTGGATTTTTCCCCAAAATCTCTTTCTCAGAGATAAGACCACTCTGTGAAACAGATGAAGTGTCTTTGAAACATTACATTTAAAGAGTTAGTGCCTTTGATCAGAGATTTGTTGTGAAAGTTGATGACTAAGTGGTTTATGCAGGGTTTCCATTGTCTGCCTGGAACACAAGGTCTGGCCCAGTGTGAACTTTTATTGTGCTATACGGTGAGGGTGACGGAGCACTGAAACAGGCTGCCCAGGGGGGTTGTGGAGTCTCCCTCACTGGAGGTATTCAAGACCCGACTGGACGGGTTCCTGTGTGACTTGGTTTAGGTGATCCTGCTGTTGCAGGCGGATTGGACTAGATGATCTTTCGAGGTCCCTTCCGATCCGTAATGATTCTATGATTCTATGATTCTATACTGTGTTGTCAGTAAAATGCTGAGATAGACTTCTATTTATTTTAACATATTGTTTTCAAACAATACGTAAGAAAATGCAGGTGATATTCAAATAAAGGCTTATACATTCCTTAGACTTTTTAATGCTCTCTGTTTGGAAGTATGTCTGCCTGTTTTTTGGACTTCATAGTGAAATTTCAGTGAATTCAGCTCAGATTACTTCAAAAGAAACAAGGATTATTGTAAAATTTAGTGTAGAGCCTTTCAGACTTGAATATTACAAACAATTGTCATTGCTCTGCAGGCTGACTAAAGTTCTCACCACATTACATGATGGTGATGTTTTTGTGGACCTAGTAAAACGTGCAGACTCTGAAATGGAAAAGTCTTCTCTGCAAGGTATTGGATAATTCTTAAGCTGACTGCTGTGCTATCTACGCTGGAGTTAGCATAGTGTCTACATGGGTTAAGGAAAAAATTTAGTTTTCTGCTTTAATAAGTGTATGATTCATAAACTCTTCTCCAGTACAAACATCAGGATGCATGTTCTTGCAGGAAGTGATGCCAACATGCCACAGATAATGGTAAAAAACCAAAATCAAAGCTGAAAATAATCTCCTATGGTTCTCTTTTCCCTTTGTCTCTTGTCAGGTGTGAGGTACTATTTTAATATAGAAAGGATAGTGGTGTGTTTCTTCTGGATGCTTCGGCAATTTTCTTCATGGCTACTGCCAAGCTTTTTTCTCCTTTCACTTACACTTTGTATTCTTGTCAGTGTGTGCTTAAACTAGTGTTGTTGTGCTCCGTTTATTTCATGCTATTGGATAAACACACAGGTTGTAACAAGCATTAATTTTACACTTCCCTCACTTGCATTGTGCACTCTGTTAGTAGTTTGATGGGGTTTTCTTTTCCTCCTGTAGTGATAAGAAATTATTCCTACTACTTATATTTGGAAAACAAGCAACCTTTGAGTGCTGTTTCTGCAGCCTTTTTATGAACATTTTGAAAATCTGCTATGTTGAAAGTCAATGATGGGATGCCTGGGGAGAACTGCTATTCTTAAGATGGCTTAGTCTTGACAGAAATCGCAGACTGACCATGGAGGAATTGTTAAGGGTTGGTAGGAACTGCAGGTTTATTCTCGTTGTTTCTTTCCTCCACGCTGCTTGCCTGGCACTACAGGGGTTAAACAACAGATGAAGATGGGACGTTTTCTGTATCAATCTCTTTATAAGGAAGTATTATGACAAATAGTGAATACCTGTTAATTTATAGTCTTTATTATGATGCACAAATATTCAATAATGGGAAGAAAATTTACTGTGATAGTGATTAAAGACAGTATCGCTCTATCTTATTCTGTAAGGATTTCTTACGCTTCAGCTTCCAACTTCCTTTGAGCTAAACAGGAAAACACATGAGGAGATGTCTTGACATTTAGCAAAATAAATACTTGGGACTAACTGATCTTTCATGTAAATCACAAGCAATGTTGCTAGCTAAGCACTTTCTCATATGTAGGCAGAAAGAAAATGAGTGGAAGAGCTCTCTGAATCAAAACATTACATGCATATCCCCCCCTCCGCCACTATTCTACAACTTACACTATAATAATTTTAGGGTTAAAAAAAAGGAATTATTTTAGCTACAGTGTCTCTTCATCCTTTTACGGCAACATGACAATTATGCACAAGTTCATATTAATGATTACTTTTGAAGGAAGCTGCTTCTTTTCTGGCACAAAGGGGAAAGCATGAGCTGACACAGCATACTAAATACTGTTATTTCGTGTTTTCACCTACATTGCTATCCCAGCAAAAATTATAGAATCACAGAATCATTAGGGATTAGAAGGGACCTTGAAAGATCATCTAGTCCAATCCCCCTGCCACAGCAGGATCACCTAGACCAAGTCACACATGTTCATGTGTGACAATTATTTTTTTTACATTTCATATTGATAAGATACACACAGGTAAGAGATCTTTGTGCTGCATAACCTTGCATTTCTCTGCAACTACACCTATAATGTGCTCTGCATGATCCAACTTCAATTTAATATGCAGAAGAGAATTTTTTTTCTCAATTGGATAAATCTGGCTATTTAGATCTATATAAAACATAAAATAATATCGTATGTTGTTGAAACATGCTATATTTTTCACTGATTACTTTAGTTTAGGAAGCAGTGTCCCTTATTCTAATGTTAGTGTGGTTACTCCTGTTTTGCAGTGTATGTTCAGACCCAGGCAACAGTTTCATTCTGGGCTGCACTTCAAAGAAATGATAAAACACACATTGTCCTCCTCTGTTTTGCCACAGATAATGAGAGTGGGAAAGGCTTCTTTTCCAGCTCTATGAGGGAAAGAATAGTGTTGTATAATAACATAGTAACTTAAAGGCAGCATGATGCAGTTTAATCCTGAGATCAAGCAACTTTTATTTACATCAACTTTTATTTAGCTCTCATGTGTTCCTGTCATTTTAGTTGTTTGTTTTTTTTTTTTTTGTAAGGCTAAGTGTCAGTGAACTCTTGGCCAACCCAGACTCCACCCCTTTTGTACTTTGTTCATGCTGTATTGTTCCAGTCCCAGTTCTTCTGGAGACAGGCCATTTCTTGCTGCCAGTACATCTGTTGTTTTTCTTCAGCTTCCCAAGGCACTGTCTCAGGACAGACACACTTTCCCAGGTCCTCAGCATATATCTACTATGAAGTCTGGGTGGGTACAGCGTGATGGGCAGCAGGATGCCACATGTTCCACCAGAATCAGACTGTATCTAAGTCCTTTCCTGTGGCTGGCTGGGAAAACGGAGGTCTTGGTCTGAGTCAGATTGTTTTTTGAATTACTTGAACTGGTCTGTCTGATGTAAAGTTACCGCATCTTTTGCAAGTGTCTGACCAACAGCAACATGTGTGTGCTGGGTTAAATATCTATCTCGTGACTTCAGCCTTTATCTTCTGGTTACAAAGGTGGCTTCATCTTCACTTCTAACCATAAATATTAATCTAACTGAATTCTTCCACCTTGTTATGGGCACTCCTCCACTGTGATAGGAGGGGGTGTAGATGCAGGTAGGTAGTGGAAGTGTCTGAGGCTCCATGCATCAGTAGTGTTTTTCCAAATTGCAGACAACCTCAGATTTACCCATCTATATTGCCAGCTGAGTAGATCTTTGCAAGTCTGCTTCTCACCTACTGTCACACTAATGATTGTAATGACAGGTTTCTATGAAGTTATATACTATTGCTTCACTTTTTATTGTTGTGGAAACTGCTCAAGAATAATTGGAAAAGTGTTAGCTATTCTGATCAGCAGCACTGGGCAGAGTGATGTTGTAACATTAAATGATTTAGGAGGATCATTTTTTGATAGAATAAATAAACGTGATCCAACTCACAACAGGAGATCATGCAAAGAGCAGCATGAAATGACTTCGTGTATGTTCAGACAAGATATAGAGAATTAAAAATAAACTTTTCTAAAAAAAGAACAAAGAACAAAATCTTGTTAATACAAGATGTAAGTTGCAGAAAGAGCAGTTGTAGTATCATGGGTAGATATAGAAGGGAGTGAACTGATTTGGCTTTTTGTGGGTTGGTGACATGATACAGTTAATGACTGCACTCTGTGCTTCGGAACGTACATTTTCTGTTTAAAAAGAATCTCTTTCTGAAGAGAATCTTAAAAGCAAGTTGTTCAATACTGCAAGTCTGAAATATTGTCTAGAAAAGAAATGTGAAACAGACTGCTATGTATCCACTGCTCTACTCTGCTAGTCCTTTGCAGCCCACTAGTCAAGTGCACAGCTCTGCTTCACCTATTATTGCCTGTCCTCATCTAGGGCTTGAAAGGAGACTTCAGGGAACTTTGTGCAAGAAAAAAGAGACTAAGCAAGTAAGTTTTGCTTTTTCAAATATTAGCAATGTTCATAGTGCTATATAACTCAAATGAAGATTGGAAGCCACAGCAAATACTCTTTAGTGTATCCCAGTTCAGCTTATTTCAAAAATAAATAAATAAAATATTTAGCCTATTGTGGAAATTCTGTTACATTCTTTCCCCCACATACTTGCTTAGATAAATAGTATGAAGTAAAATTGTTCTGAGTTTGCTGCATATAAAGTAATAAAGCAGGATGATGATGCATTAGTGGACTATAAACACAGACCTGAGATATACTGTGTAAATAAGGCTGAAAGCCAAGGGCCTTTAATCACTTTAATGAACGAACTGTTAATGGTACATCAGGATATAACTAGGTGTATATAGCCTCTGTATTAATATGAATAAACACCATATTCTTCAGGAAATAAATGTAATATGTTGCAATATGAAGATGAAACCATTTATTAAAAACTGAACCAATTCCTCTGGAATATTTTTAAATGCTTTCTAAATGTGGTTGCTGTTGTAGTAGGCATAACACATGTCTCATCTTACCAGTCTGTATTTGTTCATGCTCTGTGAAGGGTTATTCTGCCTGGTCCTGACTGTATTTCCATTCTTCCACAGCAAGCGCAGGGAGATGCAGCAAGTGTTTTTGGATACCATGATTTCACACTCATGATAAATGGAAAACATATTCCACATTAAAATGACTAATAAAAGCCAAAACCTAATATACAACAGTTTGGTATGGTTCAGCTTTTGGAAGGTGAATGTGCTACCCTTGTGTATGAGATTCTCGTCTGTCAGTATGTTGAGTGAACACAAATTTACATCTATGATGGCTAATTCCTGTGGAGTATAGATGTGATTAGTGCTCATCATATAAAGTATTAGTCTGATGATATTTATTACCTATTGTTTAGACTGAAAAGGTATGACCTAAAAACATGGAACTCAAAACATGATTTTTCACATTATTTCTGTACAAAATTGCATGTTGGTCTAGAAGTAAAAGGGAAAATGAAATGCAGTCTTGTAGAACTGAAATCTGTTTGCATTGTCACAAGTCTTTGAAAGGGATTAACGTGAAATCGGAGCAGAACCATAATAGATGCCTACAAGAATATGCAATACAAATGTTGCTAAGGGCTTACTTTATCCCCCATTTTCCATTGTCCTGTATGGACAAGTCCTGTAAGGAAATGGTCTAGTTCTCAGTGCACTGACAATATATGGAAATACTTGCCATTAAAAAAAACCCTGCAGAAATTAATAACAGAAACAGAGAGAAGGAAGAAATTCCCTGAACTGGCTTGATCTTGTGGATCAAGACCAGTCAGCCTCACCTCCATGCCAGGAAAGGTGATGGAACAATTTGTTCTAGAGGCTGTCTCCAGGCACATCAAGGACAGGAGGGTCATTAGGGACAGTCAGCATGGCTTTACAAACGGAAAGTTGTGCTTGACCAACCTGATAGCCTTTTATGAGGGCATAACCAGGTGGATGGATGAGGGCAGAGCAGTAGATGTGATCTATCTTGACTTAAGTAAGGCGTTTGACAC
>VXBP01003360.1:0-24392 GCA_013400115.1 Rhinopomastus cyanomelas | reverse complement strand
GTGGTTAGCAGATCAAGAGAGGTTCTTCTCCCCCTCTACTCTGCCCTGCTGAGACCACACCTGGAGTCTTGTGTCCCGTTCTGGGCTCCTCAGTTCAAGTGATGTGGAGCTGCTGGAGATGGTCCAGCGTAGGACAGCAAAGATGATGAAGGAAGTGGAGCACCTCCCTTATGAGGATAGGCTGAGGGAGCTGAGTCTCTTTATCTTGGAGAAGAGAAGACTGAGGGGTGACCTCATTAATGTCTACAAATACGTGAAGGGTGGGTGTCGGGCGGATGGAACTGGGCTATTCTCAGTGTCATGTAGTGATAGGATGTGGTGCAATGGTTGTAATCTGGAACATAGAAGGTTCCACGTCAACCTGAGAAGGAACTTCTTCCCAGTGAGGGTGATGGAGCACTGGAACAGGTTGCCCAGAGGGGTTGTGGAGTCTCCCTCACTGGAGATGTTCAAGGCCCACGTGGGTATGTTCCTGTGTGACACGCTCTAGTATGTAGCTAATGGGTCTAGTCGGAAATGTGTGAAGGGCAGAGAAACTCAGACTACAGCTACAGAAAAGACTAACCATCTCACGTTTCAAAATAAATGCTTTAGTTCACTGAATTTTATTTAAGCAAGGAAGTTATGACCTAAGATAATATGACACTGAAATTTTACCTATATACATGTTCCTGTGTGACTTGGTCTAGGTGATCCTGCTGTGGCGGGGAGATTGGACTAGATGATCTTTCAAGGTCCCTTCCAGTGCCTAACGATTCTATGATTCTATGATGATCTCTTCCTGTTCCTCTATCTCTGCAGTTTCCAGGCATATAGCGCTTGTGCAAGCTAACTGGTTTTGTAAGGTGTCTTGAAGAACTGAGAGGTGCATTTCTACCATGCAAGAAGTAGAAGCAGGCAGAAATACACAGTTGAAAGTAAAGTCTTGTTACATTAGAAGGGTCTTTGCAATCTGCAATAAATCCGTCTCGTTGTGGCTAAACACTCTTTTAGGTCAAGGCAAAAATCCTCTTCTGATCCCTTGTGGAGGAGTACAGCTCTTCCCTTCGAATATGATAGCCTTCGTTATCAATTACGTTTCTGCAAATAGAGCAATATTATTGATGATACAGAAGTTACAACATCTTTTTTATTTTTGACCTGGGCAGCCTCTTGTCTACTTGTGTGTTTAATTTTTAGTTACAGGATGGTAGGGTTCGGAATGGACTCCTGAAAATCGTCTAGTCTAAGCTGTGTTGTGACGGGTAAGCAGCTTGCTTTGCTTCACCTTTATGCAAGCACTTCAAAGATGTTTTGTCTATACCCTGCTTGAGTTCGTCTTTCAACAGCTTTTCAGGTGTAGCATTTTTTTAATATTAGACTTTTAATTTCATATTGTTATGTACATATTTGAAAGGCAGCCATTTTAAAACATTGTATTTGGAACTCAGAGCAATTAATTTTTGTGCATTTTTTTTGTATGTTACCTATTATTTTCTTTACATAAATATTGGGAAGTGTTTGTCTGGAAGACATATTAGATGAGACTGTTACTTATTTTGGACAAAGAAAGGCTTTACATAAACAGTCTGTGTCTGCTTCAGCTGTTCTCTACAAGTTTAAGTAGCATCAGCTAAAGCAGAAAAATAAGATGTGTACAGTGTCCCCTAGCCTTCTGCACTGTCATCTGATCACTACCTCAGGTTTTTTTCCCCATGTGACACTATCATTTTGGAAATTCTTTTTTTTATTTATGCCATGTTTTTAAGCTACTATACTCCTGTTAAGGGTCTAATGCTTGTACCTTCCCAATATTAAGGTAACAAGAATGTTGCTGTAATCTTGGCCCAATTTACAGCTCTTAAGCTGTCTGTGCACTGAAAACTAGGTGAAATGTTTTGACAGAGAAAAATACATGTTGTCAGCTTTGTTTTATCCATGCCGAGAAGGGAAATAGAAACTATATTTCAGCAGGGTTCAGCTTCTGAGGGCTAAAATGATCTTTTGTTGACACAAATCAGAAGAGAACTGTTCTGCTTTATGCCTCATCCTTTTTCCAGTTGAAGGTATAACTATTTTTATGACTTGATTTTTGGAAAGAAGTCTTTTAAATTATCAATTGTGACCATGAAATAAGCACCATCTAAAAATAATACGGGCCATAGTTAACTCTTTCTTTAACAGAGTGTTGGTATTAATAATATGAGTATGCATAAGGTATAGTTTATTTATGTTGCAATTAATTTTACAGTAAAGTTGGTGAAAATACAGTAATGATAGAAAGAGCTCTACAGCTGGGGGCTACTTTAAGTGGCAGAAGGCATTCACACGGTTTGTTGTGTCTCTGTCAATAAGATACAGAATGGACTGCAGTGCTGCTGATCTTTGTCAAACTTTCTGTTTCTGTGCTTGTCTACATTCTGAATTAATACTGTCAAGAGGTCACTCCACCTGTCAAGTCCTGCTGCCATGTTCTTCCTATTACCTGAAAATTCTCTTTATTTTAGAGGAAGCCTATAAGATTTTAAGAAAATTATCTTCAAAAAAAGTTGACAGTCTTGCTTTGAAGTGTCTTTCTGAAACTTCCGCTGTTGAAATCTCCATATGACACTCAGCTCCAAATACGGCTCAGAACAATTATTTGGACTACATTTGTACACATGAAAGCCTATATTTTGAAAGCTAGGAAGCATTTGTTAAATTGTGTATGATGCAAGCCCACATTCCTCAAGTTGCTGATCAGTTCAGTAGTCCTCTGCTGGACCCACTATGCTTTCTCAACACATTTGAGGGTCAGGCTCCACTGATTCCAAACTGTACACAATATTTTGGGTGCAGCCTTATCCATGCTGAATATAGGGAGGTAACTTTCCTTTATCTGCTGGCCACTGTCACATGTAAAATAACAGGGAGTGGCTCACCTTGCAGACAAAGCAAATAACCACAAAACTATGAACTGAGGCATGATGTACTAGATTCTGGTTTAAGATACTTAAGAGGCTAAAATATATTTAAGACAGTGTCAAATAATGAGCTCATGCAAAGTCATGTATGTTGTGGTATCTAAAACCAGGTGCCTTTTCTAACTAGTTGTTTGAGTCTGTTATCAGATCTACCTGCCAAGGGCTATTTGCAATTCTTTTCATTATTTCACAGGTCTCAGTTATAGGATTGCGTGCATTTTCTTCAATTTTTCTTGTTAGAAGTAAAATACAAAAATACAAATGGGAAATATCTCTGAATATTTAGCATTTGTTTGAATTTAATATATGAATATTAATTTATTTTTCTCTGTAACGAAACTAATATATGCAAGGGGTATGCACAGTAATTCCTCATCCTTTTCATCCTGACATGCATTTTAGATTATCTTTCTGTGTCCTGTAATCTTCACTCAGCACTGATTAGCTTTTGCTGAATTTCTTCAGAAATGTGCTAGCTTTTCAGTCTGAGTGTGAGTACATAATGAATTTCCCCTCAAGGGCACACAATAGTTGTTGCATTTCAGAAGACTATACAAAATCAATGTTCAGTGAAAGTCAGTTTCGCCATTGAAATACTGAGAGCCTCAGTATTTGAGAGTAAGAAATCTTTCATTAAATGGATTTCAGGCTTTTTATCAGTCACTGGTCTATCTTCTGATGCCAGTGCTTCAGTTAAGACATCAACCAATTTGATTGATACTCCACATGTCTTTCAAACCAGGTGTTTTTACTGTTTTGGGGGACTGTTTTTGTGGTTTATGGTTTTGTTTTCAATTGTACACTTGTCCATAGTAATGATGATACTCCCTAATCATTATACAATCATGACTAAAGAAAAAAAAGCTTTTTTTTTTTTTAATCAGCATTCTTTTCTTTTCTAAATATCATTTTGCCTTTCTATTTCCTGGAAAAATGGAAATCTGTGTTTCTTGTTATTGCATAAATTCTGTGAGACCAATGAATAGAAGATAATTGGAAACTTCAGAATTTTTTTCCTGGACCACCAATATATGGTAGCTTATGACTGCAGGCAAAAAAAGTCTTCTGTTGGACAAATACCTGATTTTAATATTTTTTTTCTGTAGTTCCAAAGAAATTTCTTTCACAGAGTTTGCTGTCTGTAGAACTAGCCACATAATGTGAGGTGGATCCTTGTCAAACCTCATTTCACTTACAGTGAATATAGAAATTGTCAAAGATAAGAAAACTGACAGTCAGGGAAATCTTGTCACTAAAGAAGTGGAGAAACCATGCTGTATTCACATGATTCTCTGCCTGTTTATGTTCTCTTTCTGAATAACATAAAACTAAAGTCAAAATAATCTTTGGCACCAAAAATATACTTTAAGGATCTTATTTGTTGCTGTAAGAATATGCAAACATTCTTACTCAGACTACACTGGAACTGCTGTTATATTTCCCTGAAAGTTAATTGTGGCATTAGGAGTTGTTTCTGTTTTTATTGTGACAGTTCAGAAACTGAAGGCTATGGCTTCTTACCATACACGGATTTTAAAACCATTACTCAGACCCATGGATGCTATTTCACTACTGAACTGGAGATTCCTGTTCCCACAGCGCTGCTGAAGTCATGTAGACTGCACCAAGAAGAGGTGCCTCAGTCACATGGAAGTATTTCTTGCACCTCTCCTCTGGGTGTAAAACTTTGTAACAGATTGCTGGAGGTGCTGCTGGAATTTCCATTCTTTGCTGATCACCTCTCCCTCTCCTTTCCTCACTGCAATCCAAGCACTACCATTTGTCTATACCTTGTCTATTTCATAAAAAATTTAGGAGTATTCTATAAATGTGGTGACAAGACAGAACATTTCTTCTGAGTGGCATCATCTAGATGTTAGATGTTAGGATTACTGGGTTTTTTTGGATTTAGGTTGGACTGGATGATCTTTAAGGTCTTTTCCAACCTTATCATTACTGTGATACTGTGATTGATAAAAACAATCTACGTGGATTACTTGTTCTAGCCATAAAGTTCTGCATTCTTTAGTCTTGGACCTTTAACATTTGATTTGTATAGAAAGCAGAAAATGCAAAGCTTATACAAAAGACAAAACCAAATTTAAGTACTTTTATTGTGACTGTGCAGGCAAAGCCATCTTCCCAGAAAACAAGGTCGTTTTACTGGTATTTACTGGGTTTCCCAGCACTAGGAAATGGCTCAAATCTAAGTTAAAAACTTCAGCTACCTGAAGGTTAGAGAGCAAAGAAACATAGCTACAATTATTTTGTACTCTAACACCTGGAAACCATCCGTCCATAATGTTAATGATCCACTAGTTTTTTATGTCACAAATTTTGAATAACTCACTGGTTTTATCCACCATAGGATTCAGTAAGGTTATGAAACTCTGAAAAATATGTAGGCATAGGATCACAGAATCACTGAATAACCATGGCTGGAAAAGACCTCCTAGATCACTGAGTCAAACCATACAAACAACAACAAAAAACCCTAAATAATGTAATACCTTAATAACTGATTGATCTACACACACAAAATAACTCCCTATATGCCTGCCACTATAGCAGGTTGTGATGCACTGTGTCTACACGTTTCTGAAATACATCCAGAGATGGTGACTCAATCGCCTCCCTGGGAAGGTGGTTCCATTGCCTCACCACTCTTTCTGTAAATAATTTCTTCCTAATATCTGATCTAAACCTCTCCACATCAACTTCAGACCGTTTCCCCTAGTTTTGTCAGTATATGCTACGGAGAAGAGGCCAACATTCACCACTTTACAACCTCCTTTCAGGTAGTTGCAGAGGGCAATGAGGTTTCTCTTCAGCCTCTAATAAACAGAGGAACATGTTGCTTGCATCAAGCAGTGTCCCGTCTCTCAGTCGCGGCAGCAGACCCCTACAGTAACTTGACCCTCCTTGTCTCCCCTTTAATTATAACCCACACACTCTCAACCAGCTCATCATCTTGGCCCAGGTGGAGCTCCACTGACTCCAGCTGGTCACTGATCTAGAGGGCAATGCCTCCTCCTCTCCTCCCCTGCCTATCCTTCCTAAAGAGCTTGTACCCATCTATCCCTACATTCCAGTCGTGGGCATCATCCCACCAAGTTTCAGTAATAGCCACTATGTCATGGCCTCCCAGCAGCACAGTGGCCCTTAATTCATCCTGTTTGTTGCCCAAGCTTTGTGAATTTGCACAGAGGCACCTCAGCTGGGCTGGCCCTGTCCTCCTCTTGTGCCAATTGCCCTTGATTTCCACACACTGTGCTGGGCATCATCCCTGGCTTGCCCCAGGGCAAGGTGAGGGCCCTCACTGGCTCTCCATCCCTCTGCCACTGGTGAGCTGCCCCACTGTTTGTCACCAGCCAGCAGGAGACTATTTACCCCTTCTCCCTTCAAACCCAGTTTAAAGCTCTGTCAGTGAGTCCTGTCAATTCTTGTCCCAGGATCCTTTTCCCCCTCTGGGACAAGTGTATCCCATTGGTTGTTTGGAGCTCCACTGCCTTGTAAACGAAGCTGT
The DNA here is from genome assembly GCA_013400115.1 of Rhinopomastus cyanomelas. Classification (NCBI taxonomy): domain Eukaryota; kingdom Metazoa; phylum Chordata; class Aves; order Bucerotiformes; family Rhinopomastidae; genus Rhinopomastus; species Rhinopomastus cyanomelas. Next base: position 17,924 of record VXBP01003360.1, on the reverse strand, counting down.
GATTGTAGAATCCAAACCCCTGTTGATGACACCAGTTCCATATCCACAAATTGAGCTGCTGGCTCTTCCTGTATGTTTCCTTGCCCATCGCTGATGTTAGAGGGATAGAGGAGAATGTTAGAGGGATGTTGCCCTTGACCTCTTTTGCAAGGTTTAATTCCAAGGAGGCCTTGGCTTTCCTAATTGCATTCCTACATTCTCTTACCAGAGCCTTATAATCACCCCAAGTGGCCATCCTCTCCTTCTATGACCTATAGACTTCCTTCTTTTTCTTCAGTTTGTCCAGCAGCAACCTGTTTAACCACAGAGGTCTTCTGGCTCCCTTCCTTTATGTCTTTCCTTTTGGAATGCTCTTTTCTTGTGCTTCAAAGAAGTAGTCTTTGAATGTTAACCAGCTATCTTGGGCCTCTTTACCTGCCAGTACCCTGTTCCATGGGATTTCCTCTAGCAATTGCTTGAAACGGCCAAAGTTGGCCCTCCTCACGTCCAGGGTTGTGATTCTGCTAGCTATTCTGTTCCTGCCACATGAGATCCTGAACTCCACCATCTCATGGTCACTGGAACCAATGCTGCCCTCAACCTTCACTGCTTCAACCAGACCCTCCTTGTTGGTGAGTACAAGATCCAGCAGTGCTCCTCTCCTAGTGGGCTCTTCCACCATTTGCAGCAGGAAATTGTCACTAATGCACTGAAGGAACCTCGTGGACTGTGGGTGGCTGGCTGAGTGGTTCTTCCAGCAGATATCTTGGTAGTTAAAATCCCCCATGAGAACCAGGGTCTGTAGGTGTGAGACTGCTGCCAGCTGGCTGTAGAAGACTTCATCAACTTCCTCGTTCTGATCTGGTGGCCTGTAATAGACACACATATCAGTATCACCCATGCCAGCCTGCTCCTTAATATGCACCCACACACACTCAACTGTCTCTTCTTCTGCCCCTGTACAAAGCTCAATGCATTCCAGTTGCTGTCTCACATAGAGGGCAACTCCTCCATCCCGCCCTGCTGACCTATCCCTTCTAAAAAGGACATAGCCATCTGTGACCACATTCCAATCACGTGAGCTGTCCCACCAGGACTCCATAAATGCTACCAAATCATAATCACCTGACTGTACACAGATTTCTAGCTCCTCCTGTTTATTCCCCATGCTGCATGCATTGGTGTACAGGCATTTCAGGGAGTGAGCTGAGCGCTCCTATTTCACCCTAAGACAGTGAGAGACCACCTGGTTTTCATTAAGAACAGAGCTCTGTCCCACTGGTGCTTGCCCACCCCAACTCAAATCTAGTTTAAAGTCCTCTGAATGAGCCCTGCCAGCTCCTAATACAGAACCTTTTTTCCCCTCTGATTTAAACCCCTCCCATACCTGTCTGCTACGTCTGGTGTCTGGATGAAACCAAAACCTGTCCTGTAACACCAGTCTCGTAGCCAGGACTTAATGGACTGAGTCTTTCTATTCTGGCCTGTGTCCTCACCCCAAAATGGAAGTAATGAACAAAATACAATTTGTGCCCCAGAGCCTTTCACCAAAAGTCCTAATACCTTAAGGTCTTTCTTCATTCCCCTCAGGCTATGCAATACATCTTCCTCCCCACTTGTCTTGACAATCAGCAGTGGGTTATAGTCAGCTGATCTCACTAGGTTAGGGAGCAACCTAGTGATGTCCCTGACTTGGGCTCCAGGTAAGCTGCAGTCTTCCCTATGATGGGGATCAGCTCTGCATATTGGGCCCTCAGTCCCTTTCAGGAGCGAGTCTTCAATAACTAGAACCCTTCTCTTCTTTGTGGAAGAGGTTGTCATAGTACTGGAAGCCTTCCTGGATTTATGCAATTTTGCCTGGACCTTCAGTGTGGGTTCTCTATCCTCTAAATCCTGATTAGATTGGCTGCCTTCTAATAGGGGCTTACATCTATTACTCAGTGGCAACTTGGGAGGTGTTCCAGGCAAGGGTGGTACCTGCCTTCTGCCATGGCCCTGCACTTGGCTCCACTCACCCATTCTACTTGGGCTTCTGTCCTCCACCTGAAAATTATAGGATACAGCCACCCCCTGATTCTGGCTCTTATTTAGCTGTTGTCCAGACTGCTGAGCCTGTGTCCACCTGTCAACCTCTATTTTAGCCTCTCTAGTTCTCCCGAGCCTTTCTAGTTCAGCTTGCAGCCTTTCAACTGTGCTGCCTGGTCAAGCAGATAATCTACCAGCTCACACCCTGTGCAGCCAGGAAGATGAAAAAAACCTACTGCATTCTTGGCAGCCTGTTACGAGCACAAAGTTATCTTGTTGAGGACCTCTGTTTGGCTTCCCATCTCCATGTGCAGTTGTGAGTGAAGCCTGGCCCTCCTCTGCTGCCACGTTGCTACCATTTATTTTTTCCCCCTCCTGGTGGCTAAAGCAGCTGGTGCTCTCGCTGCTACCTGTGGTCTGAGTGCGACTTCTGGTTTTGCCTCCCTCAAAGCCTCCAGCTCTGCAGCCCCTGCAGTGCTTGCCTGGCTTTCCCTGCGAGAGCACTTAACCCCAGCGGCTGGTTGCCTACTTCCTGTGAGTTTTCCCAGTCAGGGAACCCCCAGATCATCCAAAAACCTCAACAAAATAGCATTTGAGGATGAGCTGTCTCACTGCTGTCTGCAGTCATCATTAAGCCGTGTCCCTGAACACCACACTCAAATGATTTTTAAACACATACAGGGATGATGACCTAAGTCCCTGGGGAGCCTGTTCCAGTGCTTAACCACCCTTACTATGATGAAGTTTTTCCTGATATCCAGCTTAACGCCCTCAACATAACTTGAAGCCATTTGGCCTCATTCTGTCACCTGTTACCAGTGATCAGAGTGATCACTCTTACCAGTGATCCCAGATAACCAGTTACCAGTGTTAAGAGTGATCGACTCTTGCTACAAATTTCTTTTGGGTGTTTGTAGAAAGTAGTAAGATCTCCTCTTACCCCATTTCCCCCAGCCCCCTTCTCCTACGGCCTGTTTTCCAAACCCTTCACCAGCCTTGCTGCCGTTCTTTGAACCTACTCAAGCACCTCAATGTCCTTTCTGCATTAAGGTTCCCAAACTGAACAGAGTGCTCAAGGTGAGACCTCATCAGTGCTGAGTACAGGGGCAGGATTGCTTCCTTAGTCCTGCTAGTCCCACAAATTTGTTGGTTGAAGTAGACCTTCAGATGCTAAAACAGTGATCGAGAAGCCAACAAGGAGAGGTGCTGTACAGGACATTGAACTCACAACAAGCCAAGGGAAGACTTGGCTTCAGCTGATCGTGAAATGGTGGAGTTCAAGGTTCTTAAGGCAATGAAGAGGGTACCCAGAAATTCTGCTGCCCTGGACTTCATAACAGCAGACTTTAACCTCTTCAAGGACCTCATTGAAAGAGTGCAGTGGGATAGAGTCCTGGAGGGACTGGGAGCATAAGGACCACTTCTTCCCATCTCAAGATCACTGCATCTTTATGAAAAGAACATCAGGAAAAAATATCAGAAAGCCTGCATGAATAAGCAAGGAACTGGTGGGAAAAAATCAGACATAAGACGGAAGCTTACAGAAGGGACCTTGACAGTCTTGAGCCAAACTCAAGAGGTTCAACAAGGCCAAGTGCAAGGTTCTACAACTGGGTTAGAGCAATCCCAAGCATGAATTGGGTGGTGAATTCATTGGTAGCTATCCCAGTAAGAAGGGCTTCGGTGTGTTGGTAGATTAGAAGCTCAGCACAAGCTGACACTTTTTGAGTACAGCCCAGAAAGCTAATTGTATCATGGGCTCTCTCAAACAAGTGTCACCAGCAGGCTAAGCCAGACAGTTCTCTCTCTCTATTCTGCTGTTGTGTGACTTCACCTGCAATCCTATGTCCAGTTCTGGAGGCCCCAGTATAAGAGGGACGCAGCACTGTTGAAGTGAGTCCTGAGGACAGCCACAATTGTGATCAGAGGGCTGGAAATTCTCTTCTATAAAAACAGGCTGAGGGAATTGGCACTGTTCAGCCTGGCAAAGAGAAGCCTTGTAGTAGCCTTCCAGTACCTGAAAAGTGCCTACAATAAATCTGGAGAGGGTCTTTTTACAAGGGACTCCAGAGACAGGACAAGGAAGAATGTTTTCAAGCTAAAAGAAGGCAGATTCATATTAGAACTTAAGAAGAATTTATCACTATGATGGTAGCGTGGTGCAGCCTCCCTGGAAGTGTTTATAGCTAGGGTGGATGGGGGTCTGAGCAACCTGTTCTAGTGAGATGTGTAGGTGGGTTGCAACTAGAGGATGTCTGAGCTCCTTTCCAACCAAAACCATTTTGTTATCTATGATTTTATGAAACACTGGTGATATTCACAGGGAAAAGCAAGCAGACTGGGAGATGCAGAAAGACAACATTACATTACAAGAATTAAAACACGTTGTACTGCTATAACACATAGGCATTCACAATGAGGGTAATTAACTGGTGTATGACAGATGTGTGATATAAATTTAAAACCAGGGGAAAATGCATATGTTGTATAAAAGACAGTTCAAATATGTACCAGGAAACCTGAGGCATCAAGTTTAAATCATAGTAAGTCCTGCAATGCAAAAGTTAAGTGGTTGCTACTGTTAGTCATCCTTCCTGTTGGGCACTTTTGCTGCTGGGACCAGATACCTGGGGGGATAACACCTTTTTTCTTGGCCCATGGCAATTCCCTCTCTCACCCTTTCAAAGAAGAAACACTGCTGCAGCCAGTAGGCTATTACATTGCAATAACAAATATATTTTCCACACCCTTAATTTTCTTTTCCTACCCCTCTGTATCACAGGATGAGTACAGTAACAGTTGTCTCCAACACTTTTAGCTGGAGATATTTTTCAGGATTATGTTTTCTGAAATGCAAGTTAACAGTGAGTTGGTATGATTTTGCACAGATGCTATCTAGAGAATGGTAAAGGGAGGAGAATTATCTCTGGTTTTTGTTAAGTATTACCTTTTGTATACATAAAGGTTTGATCAAGCAGATGCAGTACATTTATTAGCCTTATTTATAAGTTAACATTCTGTTGTGATGTGATGTGATGTATGTACTGGCGAGCAAAGTAAGTGAGAGCTGGTCTGTGCTAATGCTTTAATCAGAAAAATTTCCCTGGGATTTTGAGATACTATCATGTCCAGCACCTTTTTGCGTGTTGGTAGCTTTCTTTTAATACAAGACTAAATACTCTTTTAATTAATCTTGCCCCTTTGATATTGATATTCAATGTTGGTAGACACTGATTTTTCTGATGTATGCCTATTATACTGTATTAGACAGGTTAATATGTTTTTTTCATTTTGCAACAAAGAAGTTTATTACTATAGTGACATTAATGCCTGTAGAGCAGTGGTCTCCAAACCAGTTATTGCCAACAGATGAAACTAACTTAAGGCAGGATCAAAGGGTGACATTGCTTTAAAACCATTAACTAAAGGTGTGTTGGTCAGAGCCATAATACTCTTGTTACTAAAGAAATGCACCACACTGTCCAAATTTAATATGAGGGGTTGTTGATGATGGTCTGTGTGAAGACCCTCTTTATGGGATCCCTGGCTATCTAAAAGCAACAGATTAGTGCCAGCACTTTAGCTAAGGGTCTGTCAGCCTTCCCGTTATGGACCCTGCTTTGGATGTGGGTTAGTGAAATATTTTAGCTGAAGCAAATCTTAAAATAGTTTGGAGTGATCAAAGTCTGATGTGCAGCCTAGCTTGGGGACAGCAGTTATGAAGCACACTGAGAGTGTATTTCTAGGCTTCTGTTCTTTGAGGCAACATATTGGACATCAATGATGTTGATCAAGATACAGCTCTGGGCATCAGAACATACTCCATGGTGAGGCAGGTAGGATGTGTATCTAACACAGAATATAGGAACACATATTCCTTCATCTTTTTTCTTGTGTGACACTGCCAAATCAGCATGCCACACATGTCCCTGTCACAGGAGATGCATGCCTTTGCTCCATTTCAGCCTGTCTGAAGTATCTGAGGCTTTTATATTTGCCATGGAGGTGTTGCCAAAACGCATTTGCCAAATATCTTTACCTCAAAAACTTCAAAGGCAAGTGAGTTCTGCAATTAATTAACCATGAATGAAGTTCACCACTTTGATTTGTATAATTGTCTCAAAGCAGTTTTTGGACTGCTGCTATAGAAACATAATTAAAAAAGCCCCACAAACACAACCTGTATTAAAAAAAAGATCCCGTAGAATGCCACTTGCACAAATTCGCATCAAGTTTCAATCTAATTTTTTAAAAGGTCTTTGATGCTACCAATATAAGACCCACAAATACACGCATAGTCTCTGCAACAGATTACTTTGCACCATATCTACCTTAGTGTTGAGCACAACTAAGAGGTCAATCTGGCTTTGAACCCTTTCTTCTCAACAGAGGAAGCTAATGGTTGTGGCAAAAGCATGTGTTACTAGCTATGCATCTACAAGTGAAGCAAGAGCACACTACTGCCTGCTAGTTGTGCTGTTCATTTTGTGTTGCTTTTCAGTGAGGTTTGTGAAATTTTTTTGTACCATGGAAAAGGTGTATGCAGAACAGTGTGAAGGTTGAACTGGAGATCAGAGGTATGGACGTGTTGTGCTGCCCAATTTTATCTGCTTGGCAGTGGATGGTCTGTGCATTTCTGTGAAGCTTCACTGCAGATGAACTAAAATTGGCCACTATAGTGAAGAATAACAAAAACAGTTTTATAAATACATTGGCAGTAAGAGGATGGGTAGGAACTATCTTAACATGTTGTTAGACAGAATACTGTTACCAATGATCAAGATAAGGATGAGGTGCTAATTGCCTTCTTTTCCTCAGTCTTTAATAGCAAGATTAGTAGTTCCCTGGGTGCACAGCCCTAACATAGAAGATAGGAATGGGAAACAGAGTAAGCCCCTCGTAATCCATGAAGAAATGGTTATGAATCTACCACATTAGATGGATGGGTGTAAGTATATGAGACCAGATGGATTACACCTTAGAGTACTGAGGTAGCTGGTGGATGTGGTTGCCAAGGCACTCTCCACAATCTTTCAACAATCATGGTTAACCAGGAGTGCCCCGTTAGACTGGAGGATAGCAGATGTGACACCTATCTTCACAGAATCATAGAATCACAGAACATTAGGGACTGGAAGGGACCTTGAAAGATCATCTAGTCCAATCCTCCTGCAGATCCCTGCAGTATCACAATTTCCAAAAACCTGTTACATGTCTTTCCCATATCATAAATCCAAAACTTTTATAAACAGAATTAAATCAGACAAAGCATTTAAGACATATTTGGGAGAAAAAAATAATCAGCAAATCAACATCATTTAACACTGACTCCCTTTGCACGCGTAAGACTCAAGAAGTAAAAACTTCAGTATCATCACAAGTATCAAAAGTCACTAGTTACCAGCAATTCTCTTTAGATTAAATTGCCTTTATATGACAAAACATCTGACTCCTGAAGCAACAGGATTTCTCATGCAGACTTAATCTGCTGGTTAAGTTACTGCCTTGTCCCATGGATCAGAACGACAACCAGCGTTTAGTTGTTTCTCAAATCTGAATCAAAGTATACGCTTCAGAGAAGTTCATGTATGTGAATCTATGTTGGTGTGTTCAACCCCTAGACTTTCCTTGCTGAACCACCAAGAGGTTGCTAAAGGCTTTATTAAGTTCTTCATCAGAAGACACTTCTTATGCAGGAATGAAGTTGACCTCAAGTTTAAAGGCAGATAGAAGAAGAGCTGGAAAGATGATCCTAGTAACAACAATCATGTGAATCTCACCTCTGTACCTGGGAAGGCTATGAAACAGATTATCTTGAGGGCCATCATGGTTCAGTTAGAGGTCAACTAGGCCATCAGACCCAGTCAGCATGGGTCCATGAGGGACATATCCTGCTTGACAAACCTGATGTCACAGAATCACAGAATCATAGAATCATTAGGGATTGGAGGGGACTTCAAAAGATCATCTAGTCCAATCCCCCTGACACAGCAGGATCATCTAGACCAAGTCACACAGGAACACATCCATGTGGGTCCTAAACGTCTCCAGTGAAGGAGACTCCACAACCCCCCTGGGCAGCCTGTTCCAATGCTCCTTCACCCTCACTGGGGAGAAGTTCCTACTCCTATTGATGTGGAACCTTCTATGTTCCAGCTTACAATGATTTCCCCTTGTCCTATCACTACATGACACTGAGAATAGCCCAGCTCCATCCTCCTGACACCCACTCCTCACATATTTATAGACATTAATGAGGTCACCCCTCAGTCTCCTCTTCTCCAAGCCAAAGAAACCAAACTCCCTCAGCCTCTCCTCAGAAGGGAGATGCTCCACCTCCTTCATCATCTTTGCTGTCCTACGCTGGACTCCCTCCAGCAGCTCCACATCCCTCTTGAACTGAGGGGCCCAGAACTGGACACAATACTCCAGGTGTGGTCTCACCAGGGCAGAGTAGTAGGGTAGAAGAACCTCTCTTGATCTGCTAACCACCCCCGTTCTGATCCACCCCAGGATGCTGTTGGCCCTCTAGGCCACAAGAGCACACTGCTGGTTTATGGACATCCTGCTGTTCAACAGGACCCCCAGGTCCCTTTCTTGATGTGGAGATTAAGTGCATCCTCAATAAGTTTGCATATGACGCCAAGTTGGGAGGGAGTGTCGATCTGCTGGAGGGTACTAAGGTTATTCAGAAGGACCTTGACAGACTGAATTGATGAGCTGAGGATAATTGTCTGGGTTTAAATAGTGCCAAGTGTCAGGTCTTGTATTTTGGTCACAACAATCCCATGCAATTCTACAGGCTTGGTTAAGTGTGGCTGGAAAGCAATCTAGACCTCTTTGCACTCTACAGCTATCTGAAAGGACATTGTAGAGATGTTGGTGTTGGTTTCTTCTCACAGGTAATTAGTGAGAACCAGAGGGAATGGTTTCAAGCTCCAATGAGGTAGGTTTAGACTGGACATCAGGAAAAAATTCTTCATGGAGGCAGTAGTCAGGCACTGTAATCGGCTGCCCAGGGTAGTAGTTGAGTCACCATCCCTGGATTACTTTTAAAACTTGCTTAGATGCAGTGGAGGAGGATATGGCTTAGGGGTGAACTTGCAGAGTAGGACTGATAGTTGGACTCGATGATCCCAAGGGTCTTTTCCAACCTCAGTGATACTATGGTTCTAGGTAAAGCCATTGAAACTGCTCCTAGAGCGTGGGTTTACACTACTGGATTCAGTACTGCCATTCCTGTTGCTGAAGTAAAATCATGGCTCATAAAGTCACTAGTAGAGCCAAAATGTGCTAATTACAACTTTAAAATGAATATTTGTGGAAAATGGTCTTTGCCGCTCAACAATTCTTCTAATCTGTCTCTTGAGTGAACCCTAATCATTTAGTCTTACATTAGTGATCATGTGTTGTTTTATGCTGGAAGGAACTTTTCTTTCCATTTTTGTTCACATAATATACTTTGCTGTTCTCAGGGGAGATATCATCCATTTTATAGGAAATGAAGCGAGTCTCATCCATAGTAAGTAAATAGTGAGGTTCTGGAGGCATGGTATGGCTTTTGGAGTAGGTTATCGCTTTGGAGACTCCTGTCACTCTGTCTACATCCAAATAATGTCTAGGGATCCTGAACCAGAGCCTAAAAGCTCAGAAGCTCCTGTACAGCTCTGGCACTATGCCCAAGTAATTTATGTTAATACTATTTCTGGAGTTGTTCTATCTTATTGTTTTATGTTTATGTGTTTGACGGTACTTCACCTTCATTATCATTAAAGATCACCTTCATTATCTTTAAAGATCAGCACTAAACTAGATATTTCCTCCCTGTTCTCTCTGTGAAAACTAAAGCAAATAAATCACATAGCTTCCTAGCTGTCTCTTTAGTCCTCTCGCTGTGGTATTTTTAATCATTTTGACCTTGCAAACCCAATGACTTATACAATGCCTCTCTGTCAGCAATATATTGAAAAAGAAGTTCTACTGTTTTATTATACATTTATTTTCTTGTTACGTCTTTTAAAATTACTTCTGTATGTTCACTTTAACAGTTTAGTGTGACACCTATCAAGGACTCATTGCCACTGTGGTTCATTTCATCGAACAGATTTATGCTGTTCTTTTGTGCTTTTACTACTTCAAGCAAAACTGTGCTTTTGTATTTCTGTATCACAAGCAATAAGTACAAGTACATGGAAATACTACATGTTGTATTTTAACCCTTAGCAGCAGTGAAAGCTTAAATTACAGCCAGTATACATGCAAGGAAAAGTTGAAGGATTCAAACATTGATTGAAATTATATTTTGAGTACTTTTTAAACCAAAATATTGCATTAATTTACAGCTTGAGCAGACATGATCAGGAGTTTCCCATTAAACTTCTTTTTCGGCACAGTAAAATTCAGTACTGTGATTTCTCAATGTCTCTGGAAAAAAAAGAAAGAAACTTATTGTGTCTTTGCTTAACCTTCTGTGAATCCTTCAAATAATTACAGCAGAGGGGATTTGAATTTTTATTTTCCCCAGTGTGTTTTGTCAGAAGTCTCTCTTCTCTCATCTTTGGGAGAATGGCAACCTGTTGCAGGCTTGTCTAACTTCAGGTGAATTAATAGTGGCTCATTGAGGGACAACTTCTGGGACAATGGCAGTTCTAAGTGTTATGTGGCTTTGGTTACACCCCAGTAGGAAGACATGAATTGCCCCACTCCTTTATGTAGTGAATATTCCTTATTAAGTCTGATGGAGCTGTCTATATAGTTATAGCTCAGCAAATTACCACTGTGTTGGAAAAAAAATGATATGCAAACTCAACAAGCAGCATTTTTTGTCTCATGCCAATGTGTTCTCTTTAGTGCATTGGACTACTGCAACCTTCTTGGCTTTCAAATAGTTATTTCTTGGCAGAAGTCCATGTCCTCTCTTACAAAGAACATATAGTGGTACAAATCTCAGTCTAATTTTCTCAAATTTTGCATACATTTTCATGACAGCAGATGACAGTTACCAACATGTGCAAGCTCTGAATCTACTTTAATAAAACTCCAAATGTACTAAAGCACAAGAGTTTTCTAAAGCACAAAAGACAATAGACATTTGCATAATAAAATGCACTGACTCCTATCTAGTTAAGAGTGTAATTTCAGAAAAGGATTAATGTGTAACACTGGGGAAAAGGAAAGAAGCAGCAGCTATAATTTCTTAAAATAACCTATTACCAACCACCTACATCAAATGAGTCCATATCTTCAGCTCTGTCAAATCTTCAACAAGCTGGAGAATAGGTAAGTAATTTCCTAGAAAAATTATTGCTTTTATGAAATGCTGCCAGTTTTCTCACAAAACCAAAAATACCTGGGTTTTAATCCAGTATGCATTTAATTTTTCAAGCAAGAATTGCTGCTTAAGAGTACTTGACACAAAGTAACACATAAGTAATTTCCATGGCAATGTGAAATGCGTAGCAAGTTTTGAAAAGGTTTCCTTTGTTGGATAACAAGTCCTTCTTAGAAAATAATTAATTTTTAAAATCAATTTACTAATTTACTTGTGAAATGTAAAAAAAAATAAATCATTAATGAGAAGAAATTGGCAGGCCCACAATAACATAGGTGGTTTTTATTAAAGTAATTCAGGCTGTATTCATGTTCACACAGTAAATACAAATTTTGAGCAGTAATTCAGACATACTTTGAGCCAAAGTTGTGTATGCATGTGTTAGAGTCATACTACAGGGACAAAATAGGGAAATTTCTCACAACCTGAGGAAGCTGTGATGAAGATTATTCTGTTAGGAGGTCCATCCAGATTTCAGAGAGAAACTGACTGTGTTTGATCTTCTTCAATGTTCTTTGTTTAATAAAAGGTAAAATAATTTTGAAATATTGGGAGGAAGAAAGGAAGGTTGTGGTTTTGATTTTGTCTTTCTGGGGAAATGGTAATTTTTTCCTAAATGAATCTTTTCTGATAATATTTTGTGGTGGGTTCAAGACCACAATTTAAGATAAAGGAAAAGCAAAGCATAGCAGTGAGGTCTCGATGATGAATTTGCCAGACAATGGATAGCTTAAGGAAACTGGAAAAAATATTTATTAACTCTATAACTGTATACAGAAAGGAAGAAAAGGTTAAGCAAGTTAGTGCACACAAACTAGAAATTGTGTCACAAATGCCATCACACATTCTGAGAAATATACAATGGGAGGTCATTATTGTTTGGGCCTTCTTTCACTTTAGAGACCTGGGAAAAGAAGAATGTCAGTCAAGTAGAGACGAGTACCACCACCCTCTCTATTATTCATGCATCACCCCCATCTGTGATACAGCGAGACCCAAACTGTTTGCAGACTGGTGAATTCTTCAATTCTTCAGCATAGCTTCTCCAGCTTTTGGGGTGGCCTGACTGCTCAGCGCCCACACCTGCATCCCTCAGTGCAGCGGACTTGCATTTCCAACAAAGAACCCAGTCTCTGTCTTTCAGATCCAAGATTTAAGGAGTCTCAAGATCTTCTGCTTTCTTCAGCTAAGCACGAAGGATTTCTCCCCAAACACTTAAGCTCCCCAGTCTTTCTCAGCAGCAGAAATGACAAACAACCTCTCTTTCTGCTGATCAGTCTCTCTAAAATGGCAGCAGTGTTGCCACATGGCCCTGGCCACATGCGGGATCCAAGATGGAGACCAACCGCATGGCTGCGCCAGCAGGACCACACACCCCACACACTCTATATGTGGCCAAGAGGGTCTATAAAGATCCTCTCCTCTCCCTCTCCTGTTTCAGCTCAGGAGGAAAAGGAGTACCCCAACTCACCACGATGCTGAAGGGCTGCTCCGTGGCGGGTTGAGGGTGGATAGTCATGGCAAATCTGCACCAGTCTTGCTTCTCTGGTCCGTGGCCAGGATCATGCAGTGTCAGGTGCGGGCTGGTGGAGGGGCCGGGGCTGTGGCGTCTTCGGAAGCCACGGCAGGTCACAGCCGGCACTGGGGCCGTAGTCCTCTTGAAGCCATGGCAAGTCGTGGCCGAGCCACATTTCCCACCCCCACAGTTCCCAGGGTGGTGGGGGGCTGCTTGACTCAGGGCTGCAGCCCCCCAAGACAGAGAACAAAGAGCGCGCTCAGCTTTTTATAGGCTGACCTAGCCAGGCCCTTCCGGGGCAGGTCCCAGGACAGACCCTTCCGGGGAAGGTTCCTGGGACAGGTCCCGGGACAGAGTCACTCGGAGCAGGTCCCCCGGAACAAGCCCTTCCGGGGCAGGTCCCGGGACAGTGTCACCTCCGCAGGACAGGTAACTTGGGGAAGGGTTCCTCTTGAGAGTAACTTTTTGTTGTTCATGAAAGCCCAACATCTGCACACCTTAAAATTCTGGTAATTTTCAAACTGCAACATCTTTGAATATTTCTTATGGAAAATACCCACTTGGGTTTTGACTTGTGTTAACCTCAGCTAGTGCACAGACACTGTGTTTGTATGCAAATAAATTGTCAACATTTGCTGTGCCTTTGGACAAACATGAAATTAAACTTACCCACAGTTCTGAACAGGGTATTGTTGTTTGTACAGATGTTGGCTGGGCTATATGAGGGAAGTCTGAGTATGCTTAGATTTTAGGCCAGTGACTGCATGATAGTTTCTGAGTAAAACTAAATTGACAGATACTGAACATATAAGCTCGAGAGTCTGCACTGTATAGTATTCTCAACTGTTACTTTAAAGTTTCTGCCTGAGTTTCCCTTGGAAACAGTCATCTGTAAGAATATATTCATCAGTGTAGGAAAGGAGCAGATGCAGAGGTTACAGTAACCATACTGTGAGTCAATGCAAATTAGGGGTCTAAGACAGTGAGTCAAAGAAAGAGGAAGCTTTGATGGAGGACATTTAGCACAACAAGAAACCAAACACAGGGCAGGAGGAAGCATGACAGGGTGTCTAACCAAAGGGAATGTCTTCAGCTGTTACTGAGAAAGAAAAGGTAGGCAATAAAGGAAGAGAAATGTGGGGAAATAGAGATGAGATGAGGTGAAGGGTGCTACAGTAGCCTTCAAAGAATGAACAGAAGTGATTGGCATTATATGATGTTTGAGAACACACCCATTTCCATGAAGTAATCATTACTGGTATTTTTTAGAATACTATGAACCACAGGATTTAAAATCTTTTGACAGAACTAAAATTCTTGCTGTTAGAACTGTTCAAAAGATAAGATCTCTGTCAAAGCCTCTTATTTTTGAAAGGTTTATAGTGTACTCTGCTTGTGATGAACCGTGTCTCTTGAATAAATATGTAAACAGAGGTATATACCATATAAACTACAACTACAGCTAATGAGCTCTTTCTTCACCTGCTAGAAATATTGAGAGCTTTTATGCTTTGCATGGGTCATAATAGCCTCAGGGGATATTATTTTCCTTTTTCTTGAAAAAAAGATTATTTGAGTTTCAGATCAATCTTTGTTGCGTTTGACCTTGCAATAAAATCCCTGCCATTTTCACATGGCATTAGACATTCAAAAGATCAATTTGTTTAAATATATTTAAGGACATTCCTCAAAACCCCTTTTAATTGTTAAGGAATTTCCAATTTTTTTCAAGGAACCAGGCAAATGGATTTGCATCCTTTTCTCAAGTGTTTTTGAAGGGACACTTATTTTCTGAAGTGGCCTATTTATAATAGTGTACCTCACTTACTGCCCTGCTTTCTGCCTAGGTATTGAAACTTTGACAGTTGAGATGTCTGTCTCTTGCTGTAGAATTCACTGAGAGACTAAGCTTAGAAGTCAGTGTGAGAGAACTGGAGTGTTATTGCTGGAAAAAGACATGGAGATTCTTTTGATGTATACAATTTTAGTTTTGCACATGCTGAAAATTCTAGCACGTGTCTGAGGAAATGAAGACAGAAACTGAAAATATTCCAGGAAAAAACTTTTTCTTCAGAAGTAGTAAACAGCACTTCAACACTGAATTCATTCCTGTCAAATGACTATAAGACACCAGTTACTTTTTTTCCTCAATCCTGGAACTCATCTTCCCCTTTCCATGCACAGCTTTTCTTCACTTTTGCCCCACCCTTTTTTCTCCCATGTCTTTTGGAGAAAACCTGCTTAACATTAAGGACATTTTCAACATGTACATCTAGGCTCAGTAATTAATAGTGTCATTGAAAAGTGTAGCAAAATTGTTGTGATACAGATGCTGACACGACCCTGTTTTACATTTATCAAAACACTGGTGGCAAGTACTAAGCTGTTACAAAGTCCACAGTGCAAACTATCTGATTTTGGCAGTTAAATCCTGAGACTTGAGCAAAAGTATCACAAATATATACTGCATATCGTATTATGGTTGCCTGTACCAAGAAAAAAAGAATGGTAATTGTTGTGATTCCCTTCTGAGGGGGACAGAGGGCCTAATATGCCAGCCTGACCCATGCCATAGGGAGGTCTGCTGCCTCTGTAGGGCTTGGGTTAGGGACATTGTAAGGACCCTCTGATTATTACCCTCTATTGACCAAACTGGAAGTGATGAGGTGGAGGGGAGAAATACAGAAGCAATCAAAGTGATTGCTTGGTTGGATCACTGATTAAGGGAGTCCCTCGCAAGGCACACTTGGTGGACAAATGGGTCCAGGAAGTCTGGACGTTCTTGACAAAACTACTGGTAAAGGCTCAGGAACAGACTGTTGCCATGTGCCACAAGATGAACCAGTAAGGAAGAAGACTGGCCTGATAGGAAAAAAATTTTCACTGAAAGAGTGATCCGGTTTTGCAATGGGCTGCCCACAGAGGTGGTTGAGTCACCATCCCTGGAGGTATTCAGGGTTAGGCTGGATGGGGTTCTGAGTGGCATGATGTTAGATGTTAGGATTACTGGGGTTTTTTTTTTATTTAGGTTGGACTGGATGATCTTTAAGGTCTTTTCTAACCTTATCGTTACTGTGATACTGTGATTGAACATGTATAGTGTTATAGCATGGGTTCTTTTCTGGATCACCATGTGTCCCACTTGGGATGCCATTAATGTTGTGAGTCAGGGACTCCAAATATATTGCAACCAACAGCTTTTATCTAAAGCATCAGACAGAAAGGGAGGGTTTGACAAAATAGCTTAGAAATCTGCAAACAATGGAACTACTTATGCAATCTGGAGAAGAAAGGAACAAAGATATTTTAATTCATTCACCCAGCCACACATCACAAGAAACCCCAGACAAGACAGACAAAGACATATGGAGTTTCATCACACTGCTCCTACACTGAAATGAGATAAAAAATTATCCAGAATGTCCATTTGTAGACAGTTCCTGCCTCTTTTTGAAATCACAGTGGTCATCTGGCTTCAGTCTCAATCCTCATAAATCTTCACAGTTCTGAATTCACAGTCTTTCTAGGTCCAGGTGAATCTTCCCTCTCACCATAAATTGTCTTTAACTTCATAAACAATAACATTTTCAGAAACGATAACATTTGCTTTCAGCAGCAGACATGTAGTTCTGAATAGACACCAGGACTGAGAGAAGTGAAGAAGAAGCAAAGAAGGTGGAAGTAACTGAGGGAGTAGAAGGGGGGTGGGGCAGATATTTTTAAACTTTTTAAACCTAAACTTTAAACTGCTCATCAGAAAACACACAAATTAGACTTACAGATTCTGCTCAACTTTTACTGCATAATATGATGCTTCTGCTGAGCCTTAGGGAAAAGGGGAAAGTTTATCACCTTTAGAAGAGAGAGTGATACAGTACAGGTTTATCTCTGTATCCCAAGGAGGGTGATCACCGAGTACAGAGGTCTAACTAGGGCATGCAGGGAGGAAACCAAAAAAGAAAAAAAAAAAAAATTATAAATGAATCTGGTCACTTGTGAATGGCAGTAAGGTATGTTTCTACATATAAATCAACAGCAAAAAGAGGCTCAGGGAGAATTTCTGACCCTTACTGGATATGGAGTGAAACATCATCACCAAGTATGAGGACAAGGCTGAGGCATTTACTGCTTTCTTTGTCTATCCTCAGTGTGCTTATCATCTTGAGCTAGAAAACAACGATGAAGAGGAGGATGTACTTCCTGTAATCCAAGAAGAAGCTTTTAGCCACGTGTGGCACCACCTGGACACTCACAAGTCATTTGGGCCAGATTGGATTGGTCCGAGAGTATTGAGTGAGCCATCAGACAAGCTTGCCAAGCCACTTTCTATCAATTATTAATGCTCCTAACTAACAGGAGAGGCTGTGGATGTTGTTTACCTAGACTTCAATAAAGCATTTGACATGGTCTCCCACAGTCTTCTCCTAGAGAAGCTGGCAGCTCATGACTTAGACTCTGCTGGGCAGGAAACTGTCTGTATGACTGAGCCCAGAGGGTTGTGTTGAATGGAGTTAAATCAGGTTGGTGTCGAGTTATAAGCAGTGTCCCCTAGGGTGAAGTGCTGGGGCCACTCCTGTTCAACATCTTTATCAATGATCTAGAAGAGGGGACTGAATGCAGAGAGTCCTGGACAGGGCAGATGGATGGTTCTTTTTCAATTACAAGAACTTTGGGGCTCAGCGGTGCAGCGGTAAGTGGCTGCTTCCAACGTGGCTGCCCGGATGTCCCCCGAGCGGCGCTGAGGGTCGGATGCTGTGGCTAAGAGCTTAAAAACAAAAGCAGGCTGTTTTTCCTTTTTTTTTAGGTTTCTAAGTGACAGAGTGACTAAAAAAAAAACCAAAAAGAAGAAGTGAAAGTTAACATTACAAACATTACAAATTACCATGGCTGTCACTCACACGAGGAAAGGTCAGAAAAGCGCAAGCACCCAGACAGATTCAGTGCTTCAACACACCGGGGTCCAGGCTGTAGTGAGTGCTGGAGCCTGGCACTTGCCATGGAGGATGAAGGGGTAAATAGTTATGTCAGGTGTGAGTAGGATGAAGTGGCTGAGTTGAAGGATGAAGCATCCAG
>VXBP01003359.1:58504-72455 GCA_013400115.1 Rhinopomastus cyanomelas | reverse complement strand
GTTTAAAACAAACACTGAGCAGTGGAATGGGCTGCCCAGGGAGTCTACTACTTCTTGTCTGGAGACTTTTCAGACCTGTCTGGATCTGTTTTTGTGTAACCTCTCTTAGGTTCTGTCATCCTGCTCAAGCAGGGGGATTGGACTCTGTGACCTCTGAAGGTCCATTTCAACCCCTTATGATCTGTGTATCTGTGTGGTATCTGGTAGCTCCAGCTGCTGATGCTGTTCCTAAGTACTGGCCATCCTGAGAGGTCTGTGCCTGTCCTCTTGGCAAAGCTCCCTAAGAAAGGATTTAAGATAAAGCCAGACTAAAGACTTGGCTGTGGTGTCCACTAGAAATGGAGAATTTTATTGCATGTACTATGTAAGAAATGAAACTGTGCTCCTAGTTTGGTGGTGGTATTATCCCCATCTGTCTCAAATATCTTTTATCTTCATGTATTTAAGGGAAGAGGCTGTTCTGCATTGCAGAGGGGGTATTTAGGATGTTTGGTTTGTTTTGGTTTTGGTTTTTTTACCATCTGTATTGAGTCTTGAGGTTATAGAGGTATATTTATCATGGTGGGTTTTTTACTTAGAACATGGAAGTTCAAGTGCTAGGGGCTGTCTATGTATTAGCACAAGTAATTAATACTGTTGAGAAACAGTTTCTTCATAATGTATTCTGTACTTGCTTCTAAACATGGCAAGATTTGACAGCCAACTGACTGCAACTTGTGCAGTGCCTTGGAAACAACTTCCTTTTGTACTTTATGGTCTGATTTTTACCTCCTTTTTATGTTCAAGTTGTGTATGCAGTAGTGTAGTTCTAAGATACATTCTGCTAGAGAGCTGCTGATGTGTGAACACCATGTGGGGCCAATTAGTACCACAGTCTGAAAGCATTAAGGAGTTGTCAGCTGGTGTTGGTAAAGGCATGGTCTCACAGTATTTCAAAGCAGGGGATGGGCCTTCAAGCAGTGCTGATAAGGTTGGTCTTGTGCTTGAAGTGTTTAAGATGAATGAATTGGAAAACCTACTTGAATTTGCCTGCAGTCTCCAAATCCAGGATGCCCAGGGGGTTTGTAGAGTCTCCTTCTCGGATTAAACCCATCTGCATATGTTCCTGAGAGACTTGATCTAGATGACCCTACTGTGGAAGGGGAATTGGACTAGATGATCTTTTGAGGCCCCTTCCAGTCGCTAATGTTCTGTGATTCTGTTTTTATCTCTTTCTATAAAATAACTGCTAATTGTTTGTTATGGCTCCATAAAAGATTGCTTTTCTAAAAGATATGTTGCTGACATTCCTTGTAGAGGGTAAATGTTATTCCATTGTGTGCATATATATACACACACATATATATACACACTATAAATATATAGAGTGTGTGTGTGTATATATATATATAGTGTATATATACTATATATAGCATATATACTATATATAGCCTATATATAGTATAAAAATATACTAGAGATAGATATATTGATATATCTATCTCTAGTATATTTTTAACAACAAAAACAAAAGATCTGAAACAGGTCAGCACACAAATTACAAACCACACTTGGTCACAGAACAGCTTAAAGAGATATGACCGACCTGGATGTGTTCCTGTGTGGTGTGGCCTAGGTGATCCTGCTGTGGCAGAGGGATTGGACTAGAAGATCTTTTGAGAGGTCCCTTCCAATCTCTAATGATGCTATGATTGTAAAGAATACTGCCCGGTATCTGTAATTTTCTATAACATCTTTTACAGACTCTTGTCTTTTTTTGGGGGGAAAAGAAAAAGCAACCTGAAAGGAAAAACAGAGGGTGAGGAAGTGATATTTCTGTTACTCATTAGTCCCAGAAATTCCATTGATTCTATTGTTTTCCTGTATTCTGTAGGATTTTCATAGACTTGTTTTCACATGGGATTGTTGCCGCTGTTGTTGCTGAAGTGACAGGTTGCCTTTTGCAGTTGACCATTGGAACAAAAAGACAAGGAAAACAAGTGCTCATGTAAAATGTCATTAGCCATATTGGCCATCTAGTATAGTTGGTAAATCAGCTTTCCCCTGAACTTGTGCACACGTAAAATGTGCTGATAGCTCAAGCTGATGGGTTACATAAATAACCCATTAAAATCTTTAGAGACTCAGTTGGTCATATCTAACGAGTCAGGACAACTGAGACACTTTCCAGCCAAGGTTTTTACAGTTCTAATAGTGTTAGTTACATAGGAAATTGCTGTCTCCTAACAAAGAATGAGTAATTCCCGAGTGTGGCCTGTCTGCAAGAGGTCGTTGTTGCAGGGTTGTTAATGTTTCATCTTGGGTACTTGTGAAGACATCTGTTAAGGATTAAAGAAACCCAAGACCTGTTCTGCACTAGAATAATTCTCATTTTAATGAAAGTGTTAATTCTTCCTTCCTACGCCCATCTCCCTCCCTCCTCAGGCACTTCCCCTGTCATTTGGTCATATTTATACTGTTATTCTAGTCTGAGTCATCCTTCAGTTCCACATAAATCTAAATACTTAGCAGAAACAGGGATAATGTTGACATTACATTTCTATAGACAGTATAGACACAACACTGCCCAAAAGCTGCGTTCTGCAGTAACTCACTTGTCAAAATGACTTTCCATGGTTTGAAAGTGTTTTAGAGCAAACCATTAGTTACAGATCATTCCTGGATGTGTTTTGAAAGTTGTGTAGATATGGTGCTTAAGGACATGGTTTAGCTGTGGGCTTGGTGGAGTTAAGTTAGTGGTTGGTCTTGATGATCTTGAGAGTCTCTTCCAATCTAAATGATTCTGTGCTACTAAGGAAGGCAGAGCTTCATTTCAGAAATCGTATTTGAGTTAAATTTTCAGAATTTCAACATTAACAAGACTAACTTCTGGATTCTGGATATAGAAGAAGAAAGATCACAAACAGTGATAATGTCTTCTGGTCAGGCAACAGGTGAAGAAAGTTTTTCCAAGATTGGAATATTGGGTGTAGGTACTTAAGGTCTTCATCGGATGTGGACTGTAAGCTACACCATTTTTTGTATTAAACTGGGCCTTTCAGTTTGCATTGTCTTAAGCTTTTGTATTCATAATCATGTATTTTCTATAAATTTGCCTGCATTCCCTACTCTTATGTTTCAGAGCTCAGAAGCCAGTGAGGCAGCTGTTTGTTGTGTCTTACATTCTGAAGTGTGATACAAGCATTGTTGTGTCACTGTTGTGACAAGCTGGATAATACTTGGATCAGCAGAGGAGGGAGGAAACTGTAGGCTTCTTGAATGACACAGTGCACCAAATGAGTAAAAACCAGTCGTCAAAATACAAATAACTTTTCAATATGTTTCTTGTAAGGTTGTTTCTCCTTGATAAAATATTAGGTATACAAGCTTGATCACAGTTTGATTTTTACATTGTGCATTGCTCATGCAGAAGCTGGATGTGTCAGTGCCTGTGTGCTGTAGAGTAACAAGCATGTTCCATGATGAGGCTCTTTGGGAGGATGTGATTAATATAATGTAGTGCCCTGTGTATGGACTGGTAACTTCTTTCTTTTGCAGTTGAGCAAATGCTGTTTTCTCTAAACTCCACGTGTGTGGTATTTTTTTGCTTTGTTTACTTTCTTCTGCTTAATCTGTTTATCTCTTGTAAGTGAAACTTCTTGGCGTTTTCACTACTTGGAGCTGTCCTGTAATTGCAATTGTTGAATGCAGAATTGTACTTGTTGGTTATTTCATGAAAGTAAGAGAGCCAGATTGGGCAGTCTCCCTACTAAGAGTTGAAGCAGAATCATGCAATTAAAGATCTTGTGCTTTTGAAGCTCTTAATGGCTTCCAGGAAACCTTAGAAAATCCTGAGGAAAACTGTGCGGGTGGAAAAATGCTGCTTCCCCCCCCCCCAACTTCCCCATCAGTATTGCAAGGAAACGAAGGATGACTCCTTAAATTAGACTTCCTTCCTCATGGAAGCATTATCAGCCAGCTTGAGGCTGGGCAGGTCTGTGTTTTGCTGGATACCAAAGTGGAGCTGGCTTTGTACTCTTTAGTGTGTTTGTTCTGGTAAACAGATAAAGGATCAGACCTCATTTAGTTGTAATCCCAGGTGAGCTTCACCTGCAACAACTCTTACAAAGATCTGGTTGGTTTAGAAGATGAAATAGTAGTTTTGTGCAGGAGCCAGCATCTGATTTATTTTTAAACTGCATTCTGACTTCATTACTTCTAAACCTAGCAGTCAGCACAGTCACCTGAAAGGCTTCTTATACCAAATAAACCCTTACTAAAGATAAACCAGACCTTAATTCAGCTGACTTGGGTATACCTTATCAAAATATGAAACTGCTTTTCTTTCATGTAGTGGGATTCCTTCCAAAGATGACAGTTTAGGTGGCCTAAGCATCTAGAATAGCTTTCTTTCTAATTTTGTCATTCTTGGCAGCTTATATCCAAAACTATGATACAAGGAGTGAGCGCATAGAGCGTGCATCTCTTATCGGAGCTGGAAAATGCTGTTCTAAATTTAAAAATACTGTAAGACTGAGTTTATAATTCTCGAGTTGTTTTCTGCCATATTACACCAGTGTGTGTTGAAACTGCTATTTTAAGCACACTTGAGGCAGCATCCAGTTTTTATTTTGGGCTTTTATGTCAGTCTGTGAAGCATTCCTGTTAGATGTAATTAAATAGCAGTCCCAGCTCTCTTATAAATACATTCTAATAAGCAGATAGGCTGCTTGAAAGTGAAATTACTGTCATTGCTTATTGATTTGTTTGTTCATAGGCAGCCAATACAGCAACTTAAAAACAAGCTTGCTCGTCAGTCAAAAATGCAAATGACTTACAAATGGCACTGAGGCCCTGGAGTTATGCAATCTGGTTTCTGTGATTTGTGGGGCTTTTTTCAATTTTCAGAGCTGCTTCTCAAATGGGCGAATTAAATTCTGGGAAGAATCTTATGCATACGCCTCATATATAATCTTCTCAGGGAATGCTCTGGGCTGCTTATCTTCAGTGCACCACAGTTGTGACTTCTAATCAAAAAACCCGGTCACCTACATAGCTACTTCGTGTGGAACCAGCAGCAAATTCTAAATAAATAGAATAGTCATGTCCTCCCATCTACCTCTGGGCTAACCTTCTCTTAGGAGGGAAGGAGCAGGGGAAATAAATTGCTGTGTCCCAATGCAGTATTGCTCAAAAAGCATCTGTATTACGTATCGGCATTGTAGAATTCAGCATCACAACTGTTCTAAACACAGGCCTCTGTCTTTAGCTACCGGGCAGAACAGACTAACACCATCTAATCAAAATGCAAAGCTGTTGTTTCACACAGCACCCAGTGAAGTTTGCTCAAGTTTAGGGCAAATCCTTGTATTTACAATCCTCTTTCAGAGCTGTGACATCAGGTGGTAACTGTTAATCTGGAATGGAAGTAAGACCCTTTTTTAAAGATATTCCTGTGTTTGTGCTCTGCTTTTTTCTCTGCTGATACTTTACTTTTAAAAACAGTTTAGTCAATTCATTGTAATGTTTTATTGGTAGTGACCATACACTTGTGCCTTGACTGTGTAGAAATATTTAGCTTGGTTAGAGACTCCCATCGACCATAACAAGATTATGGTACAGTGTAATTAGATTTTGCATTGACTATTTACGTAGCAAATGGGTGGGTGCTCTGCCGTGTTTGCTGCTGTTCTGCACGTATGTTGGGGCTGAGTCAGGCCTCCTCTCTGGCACCTTTTTAATTAAGAGCTTTTGTGGAGGACATGTATTAATTAGGAACAAGACAGGAGGATCAGATTGAAATTAACCAGTCAGTAGTATAACCCACAAATGCAAAGACAAATGAAAGGGTAGTTTTTTAATTAAGGGATGCTCCTGGGGTCAAGCTTCTTGTGGGAGTTTCTTTTTCTGACGAATGGAGATATCTCTTCCACCAATTTGGAAGAAGACTGATACAGGTCTGGTGTGGATGTCAGTCAGAAGAGAACTTTTGCCACTTTTACAGCTGCACTGTTCCATGCTGATGCTCTGGCTCTCCCGACCCTCCTTCCACCCATCTTTCCCTTTCAGCAGATACTCCCAGCACTGCTGACTTGCTGCTGCTGGAAGACAACATCAAAACAAACTGGCAGGAGGTCTGAGAGGACATTTGTTCCCATTAAACTTTGCTGCTCTTAAGTGAAAGGGTTGTCAGACCTAAGAAGTTTTATTGCTCTATTTTCTTTTGAGCAGGTATTGGAAATCCATTTTAAGAAGCTCAGGGAGAAGCCAATTTATTTACAGACAAACTACAAACTTACTTGAAAGTTTGAATTAAGATAAAACCTTTTGGAGTAAGAAGACGGTGTGATTGTACAGTTTCTTCATTCCTCAGTTGTGAAGGAGCAGTGTGCTAGGTAGTGGTAGGGAAGAATTTGGGGATTTTTGAGGTGAGGGAAAGAAGATTGCTAAAATAAGTAGGGAGGGAGTTGTATATGTAGGTAACTGTGGCTTTTTGGCTTAGAAGTTGTGTGTCCAGAGATAGTTTTTAAATAGTTTTTCTTCATGCTCTCCACTCTTTAAAGTTTTCCCAAACTTGGCAGTGGGGAGGCTGTAGCTTCTATTTTATGTTTTGTATTTAGGATTGTAATCATCTCACTTGAAACAGTTTTAAGGCTGTCCATTTCCTGTTCTTGGTTTCCTTCAGGATTAGCTTACTTGTATGAAAACAAAGGTTTCTTGTATATTTGAGTTTCCTAAGGCCCAGCTTTCAAGGTACAAGCAATAAAAATACTTTTACACGCCACCTTAATAATTTACACCATTACCAACTCCTAATGAAGGTTTTACTGAAAAGCAAAGCATTTGATCCATCAGAATGGCTTTGAGTTATGGTAGTGCAAGATGTGCACAGCCTGCTTAGTACAAGTTCTGAGACTGATTTTCTCTGCTTCGGCGTCGTGGCTTTTAGCTCACAGTGCAGAGCACAAGTGAGCACTGCTTTAGTGCTGAGGTGCTGCTGCTGTGGCCTGTTGAATACTTCTACCCAGGACTGGATGCTTTTGGAGAAGCCAGGAAGGAGGAAAGGAGAAAAGCCTCCAAGTGCTACTACAAGGAAATTTTCAAAGGGCTGTTGTGTCTATTACTGGTGCACGTGCCTGTTTAGCTAAACGTCCTTCCTTAAGAAAAACATAATTAAGTCATTATTCCAAAATACTTGGTTGCCCAGACAGCAAGTTCATCTTGGAAAGGAATTTTCTTCTTGTAACTTTACACACTGCAGCATCTTGAGTTTTTTCAGCTCCTGAATGCTTTAAATCCTCCTTTAAGTGGAACATTTTTTTGAAGAAGGTGGTCAGTGAAGTTTTTTAACTCATTCTGGACTCTTAAGATATTTCAACTCTATGTATAACCTGTCAGTTAACTAAGTAAGATGATCTATTTTAAGAATGAGTGGAAATTTGTTGCTATTAGCACTCGTTTTTGAACAATTAGAACACTGCAAGCACTTCTTGGGCAATTTTTTCTTGTTTTCTTCAGTACTGAATGAGCAAAATTAAGTTCTGTAGCTTTAAATATTTTAGCCTTTTTAACAAACTCGTGCTCTGCAACCACACTTGAACACAGGAAACGTTTCTTCTTCGGTGCCGTCATCGTTTGCGTTCCATCCCCCTGCTGTACACCCGCTCATTTGTTCCCTGACGTGTCACTCAAATGTGTGCGTCTAGCAAACTATCCTGTCACTGTCGTGGGGCTCTGCCTGTGCCTGGGACTGACAGCAGGTACAGAGAATGCTTTTAAACAGCCTTCAATGATTCTTTTGTTTGATTTTATGCCTTTTTTTCCAGCCTCATTTTCTTTTTAGAAGGGAAATGTCTCGTCTCTGGTACGGGAAGAAGGGAAGAAAGCACCAGCCAGTTAATCATAAATGCGCTCTGGTAATTTTCAGTGTAGTACCTTCATTTCTGTTTTGCTTTCATGTAACATTGTGGTGCAGAGGCAGTTTGTGGGAGTTTGATTTTGGATGTGTAAACAGGATGCTAGGTCACAGATCTTCTTACTTTGAGGTTCATAACCTAATTGCTGGTGTTCCAGTATTAGATAAGAGAAACTGCTTTCAGCATAAAGGGGCTCAGCAGTTTTAGGGTGGGTTGTTGTTGTTTTGTGGGGAGGGGAGGGTTACCCACCTTGGGAATAATGATTTATTTTCAGAAAAGTTTTTATGGCTGAGTGCCATGAACAGTAGTTTGCATTGGCATTGAATTCGAAAAGTAAATCTCATTAGTTACTATTGATTGTATCTACTCAGGAGTCACATAACCATGTGAAAGTCTGGTAACAGTTCAAAACTGATGCAGACGAGTATGCTGTAGTCCCACTTTCACATTTATAATAGAGGCACCAGTACCAGTGTTTTTACGGTTTGAGATTTATGGAAGTAACTATGGTGTGTTTTTCCAGTGTGTTTTCCTTAAAAAAAACCACTTAAATTTATAGTAGCACATAAAAGAAACTGTTCTCAGTGAGACTTGGAACACAGTAACATCTTGGGGATAGGGAGGAAGTGATCTTGACAATATACTTGTTGTGCTTTTACCAGATGGTAGATCTGGAAGATATTTTTCATTCACTCTGCCTGCAACAGGCTTTGTACCATCTTCTGAAAAGTTACAGATCTCTCTAGGGTTTGGCGAGTGCTGCTTTCTGAGGTGCTGCTGTCTTTTGTTTTTCATTTGTAGCCAGGTCACTCTCAGAATATGAAATTGCCATGTGGCCACAACTGGTTCTGTAAATGAGCGTTCCTGACTAACAAATAATTTTTGAAATAACAGGCTCTTCATTTTCTTTGGTGGCAATGGAATGAAGAATGGAGGTGTGATTGCCAAATTAAATGTAATTTGAGCATACCCTGTAGCAGTGCAAGAGATAGCTGAAGTTCACAAAGAATGTTCTTTATTACCCACATATATCTTGCCCAGCCAATTAAAAGAGTAGTAGTACCAATTTTGTTATTCTGATCATGTATCCTGAGTTATTTCCCTTTGGACCAACGTTTCATTTTAGCCTGAGTCCAGCTATGCTAATGAAAGCAATAACGATCATCTCTTAAGAAGTGGGACTGAGGAAGACTGTCAGAGAAATGTCTTCGTTGTGTGAGAGGTAGAGAACAGCTTATTTTAATGTGTACAAGTCAAATCAGAGAAAAGGGTATGGATGTATCTAGAGATGGGAGTATTTTTAAAATGTTGCTATGTCAACAAGCCAGGCTCTGTTCTTGAAGTTGGGGTTTTTGCCTCCAATAGATGAGCACTGGAACTAATGTGCAAATGTAACCTCCTTCCGGAGAAGATGGAAGGAGCGCGTTTCTTCTGCGTTAGGCCAGACAAAGTGGGAAGCATGTTAAACAGTCTCAACAAATATGACTTTTGACTAACAGGATTTATTGGTTGTTCTGAAATTAGGATGCAAATCTGTTATGAAATAACCTAAGTGCCAGATCAAACAGAGTGATAAAATGCACCAGGAGTGCTTCCTTGAAACAACTAAATTGCGCTAGATTATTTACCTGAAAGGCCTGTATTTTTGTGTCAACAGAGTACATTTAGGCTGAGCATGGTAGGGGTTTGATAATTTCCCAGTGTAAGGGCTGAGCATTGTAGGGGTTTGATAATTTCCCAGTGTAAAGGCTGAGCATGGTAGGGGTTTGATAATTTCCCAGTGTAAAGGCTGAGCATTGTAGGCGTTTGATAATTTCCCAGTGTAAGGGCTGAGCATTGTTTGATAATTTCCCAGTATGAGAGATAAGAATTCTGGTGAATAACCAACATTTTGGTCCCACTTCAAAAAGTCACTGGTGTTGGTCTGGCACTTTTGTTTTGCTAAACCTATCTGGAATGTACTGTGTCTCTTTATTGCTCTACAACACAAGAGATGCCAGTAGGTTTCCAGAATGTCAGGAATGCAGGCAACCATTGGTTCTGTCAAAGCACTTTGGACAAAAGACTTCAGCCAATGCAAGAGAACAAAAGGTGGATTGCCTTCTTTGGGAATGCGTGGTGGAATGCTTTGTAGGGCTTGCACAGGCACAGTAGCCAATGGGAAACCAGTGAAAACCTTTTGGCTTTTATGCACAGACATCTTCTGAGTCTTAAGGTATTATGCGAGCAAAATGGAAGTGGTATTGGCTTTAATAGTTTGAATTATTTGAGACTTGAAGGATTTCTGAGGTTCTTAATGTATTGGTTAACTGGAGTTGGTAAACTACTGGCTGTGGTTGTGTGCCTCCTGCGAGGTACAATAGGGATATAAACGTGAAAGAGGAGCATTTAGTACTTTATCTCTGTGGTTGCATCAATCCAGGAGTACTGCTCTGAAGATCGTTCTAAATTCAGCTCTTCACACTAAACTTCATTTCAGGGTCACAGAGTGAACCCATGACATGAGTCTCTTTTTAAAAATACAAACACAAAAGATGATCGGTCCGGTGCTTCCTTACACTGATCTCTTAAGTCTGGAATCTTTCCTTGAGGAAAAGTATTTGACGTACCTTCTGCCCTAAATAATTAGGGGTTTTACCTGGACTAGGTCTCCAAATTAACTATTTGCTGTTGTATCATTTACATCTTTAATAATTGTGAAATAGTAGGCCTCACTACAAATGTAGTCGGGGTGCAGCAGCAGCAGACTATTTCAAAAGGTTGACTACAGGTTAAAAGAAAACAATTTGATGTCTATTTAATGGTCTGTGCAATCCAAAGTTGAGCCCTAGTTGAACCTGTTATTGAAAGAAGAGAGGAATTTCCATACTGGGCTGTGATTCATTTGCACTCTCATGCTTGGCACTGTCAAGACAGACATGCAGCTGTGCTCAGCCTGCTTTCTCCTGAAGTTACAGCTTGAGGTCTGCTGTGGTTTCAGAATGGGACCTCTGGTTTCTTTGCTTGATAGGGCTGAAGCATCCTTAAACTGTTTTCAAGAGAGCTGGGTTTTATTTGCTATGCTGCTGTAGAGCTTTTGGACAAAATGAGTCAAGTTGCCTGACCTGCCTCTTGAAGTAATTGTCATAAATCTAATTCTTTAGTTCTTTGCACAGGCATCTCCAGCTTTACTGAGTGTTTGCCAGTGGTAAATTTAGTTCTCTCACTGGCATTTTCGTGTGGCTTGAGTTAGTGATTTGTCATACCTTGAAAAAACTTGCTATAAAGGTTTCTGAACTTGGTGTAATGCTTTGTGTGCTGTAGGCTTTGATCACTGTCTTGTCAAGTTCACTTACTACTTCTGCTTATTGCAGATATTAAATTTATCTTCATTACGTTAATTGACACAGTTGCTTTGTGCTTAGACCAGTCTGAGGCAGATGCTTAACAGTCCATCCTGTGAAGCTGCAGAGACAGACAAATACCAGGCAAAATGTTGATGTGCCTCATACTCTGCATTGTTTTCCCATACTCTGTCCCTGCTCTAGAAGACACCTTGGTGTGCAGAAATATTTCTGAGGTGGTCAGTTGTAAAAGTGTTGAAAGAGAACTGCAGTGTCAGAAAGTTCAGGAAACTGCTGATTTTCCAGTCTCTCACCTCTACTTGAAATGGCTTGTGCTTTACCTTCCCCTCTTTGTCAGTAGAGAGAAGGGTAGCTGGGTTGGCTGAAACCACACACATTGGAAAATGGTGGTTAGCTCTGCAGCCATACACATTAATGATCAATCCAATTAAATTGTGGTTTGGGGTTTTTTCAGAATAATTTCTCTTAGCTGTTTATCTGATGGGGTAAACCTCCATGTATTAATGCATGATTACAGTGTTACGAGTATGTCCCAAGTAATGTGACAGGGAAGATTGCTGCTTTGATGCCGGTTCCTCTCAAGGAGTGTCTCTAACATTTTGGAAGGAAACTATATTTGTCTGCAAAATAAAGTCACTGTTTTGCCTTAACATACTTATAGCAACATTCAGTTCACAAATGCACCTTTTCTTTTCGTTAGATGTTTACAGCCTTTGGAAAGGTTTGAATCCTTTCTTCCATTCTCCAATTACTGACATTTTGGAGTAACTTTCTAAATTACATTATAATAAATTAAAGTTACATTGGCATTTACTTTTCCAATTAAATATCCTGGAACATTCAGGGTGAAACATTTGAATCTCTAGAAATGTTTGTGAAGCTTGCAGTTCCCATGATTTTACACAGCTGTAAATAAAATTCTTGAGCTTTAATTATCTTTCTTAATACTTGGCTTTTTATTTCATTTTCAGTTAATCGTGAGGATATAGGTAACTTATGTAGAAGAAAACCCCTCATAGCATTACCCTTTCTTCTTTCTTATCTCTCAGAAGCACTGTTCAGCTCTGATAAGACCCTTTCTCTAAGGGGAGTTTCAACTACTTGTTTACTCTGAAAGTTTAACTGCTTGGTTTGAGGGCAGCAGTTACTCCGCCCTGTTGGCAAGCATGCTTTAGGTCTGTGGTGGTCACTCCTGGCTTTGTGAAACTGGCAAGGTGGCTCAGTGCTGTGTACAGCAGAGTGAAATGAGCTCGGGCTGGAAGGGCTGATGTGGCACCACCTGCAGAGCAGGCTGGCTTTCAGGAACATACAAACCGTTCTAGCTGTTTTCGTGTGTATTGGTGAAGGACAAAGCTGTTCCCTAGCAGGAACTTTCCTTTCTGTTTTGCTCAACGTGTCCGCCAGCACAGACTGCAAGAATTAGGTGCTGTGCCCTGCCTGCAGACAATCAAGGTGTACAAACACGATCGGTTGAGTCACTGGAAGCAAACCCTCAGTTTGCCTTACTGCATTAGAGCACAGAGCAGCTCTTGTAAGTGGTTAACTCACATATCCGTGGTAGGGAGAGTCAGGTGAAAGGCATTCACCCTAACAGAGGCACACGACTCATCCAGTGTTTTCTCATCAATGTTGCTGCGATGAATGGCAATAAATAATTTCAGAGCTTGGTTATCCTTTGGAATTGTCATGTGGTAGACTGTTCTAGGTTTGTTGTATTCCAGCCAGCGCCCACATTAACTGTAAGAGGTTTAGTTGTTCTTCTCTCTGGCATTATTTTCGAAGCAGAATATGGTCAGACAAAGAATGGAGTTATTCAGGAATACTTGCTGGTCTTAAAGTAGGTCTTGGGTGTCAAGAAATCCAGATGTTGATGTAGCATAATGAAGACCACAGTAAATAAAGTACACAGCAAACTCCTATAGGTAGCTCTACACTTTAATCCGTAGATTGCTACAATTTTGGGCAATGTGGCTGTTTCTGTGCAAGGACAAGGATTGCAGAGGAATTTGGAAGGCCTCGGGGACTTAAATGTTAAACTTGTCAATGTTGGCTTAGGACCTTGTTCAAAGTTAGAGACCTCCAAGGCTGATGATTCTGCAGGCCCCTTGGGAAGTCCCTTGGTCTAGTCCTTAAGCATTGATAACATCAACCCATTGAGCCCAGTGATCCAGCCAGTTGTTCAGCCTTGTTCTTCCTGCATTTAATAAATTACTTATTTGGTTGCAAGGCTGCTACAGAGCAGAATTAAGTGGTCAAATATAGATCAATGGCATTCGTTACTACTTGCCCCAAAATAAAAGAATTGCATTGCAAAGACATAACAACTTGGATATAGGTGACTTCATGATTAAAAGATCTACAGAATCCTCCCACACAATAACCCTGTCTGCTGCCAAACGAAGAAAAGGCTTGCTGACCTAAAGAATAGGCAATTTGTAGCAGGTTAGGTATGGCAGCTGAACTATTGAGGTATCTTAACGTGCTCATTTAAAGCCTGCTTCTGTGATGAGTTGGTAACTCTGAGGTATTTTGTCTTGTGGTGTACTCGGCATTTAGTATGGTCTGTATACTTAAAATAAGCACTGGGTTTGAGAGAATGATTTCCTTGCCCTTAATTTTCTTATTGAGAGTCTGGCATGATGACTTGGATGAGGGATTGGCGTGCACTGTCAGCAAGTTTGCTGATGACACAAAGCTGGGTGGTGTCGCCAA
>VXBP01003359.1:45030-58482 GCA_013400115.1 Rhinopomastus cyanomelas | reverse complement strand
AGAGGAGACTGAGGGGTGACCTCATTAATGTCTACAAATATTTGAGGGGTGGGTGTCAGGAGGATGGCACTGGGCTGTTCTCGGTGTCATGTAGTGATAGGACAAGGGGCAATGGTTGTAAGCTGGAACATAGGAGGTTCCACATCAACCTGAGAAGGAACTTCTTCATGGTGAGGGTGACGGAGCACTGGAACAGGCTGCCCAGGGGGGTTGTGGAGTCTCCCTCACTGGAGATATTCAAGACCCGACTGGACAGGTTCCTGTGTGACTTGGTTTAGGTGATCCTGCTGTGTCAGGGGGATTGGACTAGATTTTTCCGATCCGTAATGATTCTATGATTCTATGATTCTGTGACATGCTATTTATGATGCTTGCCATTGCCTACCAGTGGTTTACCAGTGCAGGCTTTGGGTCATAAAACCGGCGTCAGGATGTAATGTGACCGTGCAATAGGTTTCAGGACACCAAGGAGCTGTTATTGTGTGCAACTTGGATGGGTGCTCAGTTTTCTCTCAGGTAAGAAATGTATTAAATATCTTTTGAGCACTGTTCTGGGGATGCAGAATCCCTTGTGGCATCCAAAAGTGTGTCAGATCTTGATTGTGGAGCAAAAGAGCTGATAAGCAGTTCCCATGTGCAGTGTGGTGGTGCAGTTAGAAGGGAAAATGCTGTTAAGTATAAAACTATGTGTGTTCCACTACGTGGAACTGTGTAATGGTGTCAAGGATGATGAGGTTTTGGGTTGGTTTTGGATGTTTGGTTTTTTGGGGCAAGAATCTCCTTAAGTAACGATAACGTTTAGGGTCCATTGTAAGCAAACTGCTGCCTCTCCTATCATCAAGGCTGAGGTTAAGGAAGCAAAGGGTCCTCATGTTACTGCTTTCCAAAATAACACTCATAAGATACTGGTGTGAACAATGTAATTTGCAATGAACTGTCGTAACAAGTAAAAGGATAGAACTCTGCTCTCTTACCTGCTTGAGTCGAATTGCTAAAGCTTTGTGTGTAGCCACTTGACTCTGAGCTCTCAAAACTTAGTACAGCTCACAGCAATTTTCTT
Organism: Rhinopomastus cyanomelas; assembly: GCA_013400115.1. NCBI lineage: Eukaryota > Metazoa > Chordata > Aves > Bucerotiformes > Rhinopomastidae > Rhinopomastus > Rhinopomastus cyanomelas. The sequence goes on along the minus strand of VXBP01003359.1, from coordinate 57,422 downwards.
GAAGGAAATTCCTTACTCAAGGAATACAAGATGGTGGAAATAACTTGAGTGCAAGTATTTACTGATTGTTCAGTAATAAAACTGGATGTCACAAGTATTCCTTTTTCCTTGCCTTGCAGTTGCATGGGGTAGAGTGAACCATCGCTGCTCAAGAGCCAGTCATGCATGACTGTGCGCTCAGTACTCAGGACAGTGGCGAGTATCTGGCCAAACTCCTTGTAGTAGGGACAGGTAGATGGGGAGCTGCTGAACTGGTGGTTGTCTTCCTTTGCACTGTGGTAGGCTCTAGAAGTTTTTAATACAGCATTACTACATGGGACATCCATTTAACCTCTCCACCAGCTGTTTTAAGATGCTTTCATATAAATGATGATTTTGAGTCATTTTCAAAATCACATTATTTGCTGTAGTTGCACCAAAATGACTGTTGTATTCCTTTAGTCAGCTTGTTGCACCAGAGCAGCATGTTCCAGAGCTTTCTGACTAAAGGCTTTCTGGCTGTACACTTCCAAAGTGGAAGTGCCATTCGGTGTGAATGTGTTGACAAATGAGCAGCTCCTGAAGCTTTGGAGATCAGTAGGAAGGTTAGAGACATTGTGAGGTGGTTTTGGGGTGTTCCTGAGCTTAGTCTTGTTACCTTGTCTTGAACTGTACCTTCACTGCCACATAGTCAGAACTTGCTGACAGTCCTGGGGTTTGCTTCTGTTCTTCATTCAGGAAAGCAAACCAGGTTTACAGGATTTGTTAAGCTGGGTGTATAGACTCTTTGGGCTGAAAAGTTTGGGTTAAGGAATGAAACTCAGACTGATGTCTAATTTAGTGTCCCAATACTGGTAACTCTCTGCGCTCCTTTATCAGTTCTGTGTTCATCGTAGAGCAGTGAGATGTATCTGACTGTTACTGCCATTAGTCTTCTGGTTGTAATCTTGCTGCATCTACTCATACGTCTGAAGTCATCTACGTGTGCCTTGTTCAAGCATCTTCAGCACTTCTTGTTTGTTTGTTCTTGCACATTTTCCCTCCATTACTCTCCTCCATGTTTTTTCTTTCGTACCTTTTTTACTTTTCTTCAACTGTCAGTGGAATTATTGTCTTCCTGTCTCCATATTCAGGTAGTGTCAGTGGCTGAGTATCACCGCAGGATCGATGCTCTAAATAGCGAAGAACTGCGCACACTCTGCAGACGTCTCCAGGTGCCCTCTTCAGTAGTTTAAACCCCATCTCAAGATACTAAAACAACTTTCTTTGTAGTGTTTTTGATCAGGGCAACTCCCACACTCGGCAGGTTTGTCTTATCTACAGCACTACAAGGATCTAGCAGAAAGTTCCTTTGTTTTGGATGTACTTAATTGTGCAATTGTGATGGAGTAATTAATTTTACAATGGAATTATTACTCCAGTGATTTGGAGTACTTTTTCAAACAGGAATTTTCTGTCAGAATTTGGAAGTTTGTTCTCAGTACTGCTTGACTTGGAGTGATGTGTTTTAACTTCCACTTTAGACTGGTGTGTTGTGTTAGATAGAAGCTTTCCTAAAAAGAATGCAAACCAGGTGAAGAATCCAAACCTTGTTGCCCGGGTGTTTAATTTTACATAGGAATTTTCCATCAAGAATCTCAGTGTTTGGCAAGTATGAAGCTTCACAGCTACTGTGGAATAGGTAAGTATTTTTCCTGTTACGTGAGCAGGTAACTGGGGCAATTCAACACCACACGTGGAAATGGTAATGGAATCGTGTTCCAAAAGCAGTACTTTGGTTTGGATTTCTAAAGGTTTACTGGTGCAATCTGAAACTGATACTTGCATTCTCTTTAACAAGGCAGTTGTTAGCTGCCGTGTCAATCCTGCATAACTTACTGATGGAAAGCTTAGCTTAGAACTCCTTACGAGCACTGAGTATCTTCTCATCCTCTACTAACTGTCTGCTGAAACTGTAAAAAGTTTCACTTCTGTTTTTTGCTTTGATCTTTGCTTTTTTTCCCCCACCTATTACTTAATTAAACGTAAGAAAACATGTATTTTATTTCTAGTTGAGAATCAGAAATTAATGGCTTCAAAAAGTTTTGGAAGGTGGACAATTACATAAATCAGTAATGAGCATGAACTCAAAATCTGCAGTTCTACTTCTCTGAGAAAATCAGACATCTTCAAAAAAGATTTTCCATGCCCACTTGAGTACAAACCAGTTCTGTTTCTGGCAAGTGTAGGGGGAGAATCCTCATATCCACATCCTGGAAATGCAAGAGCTCTCCAAGTAACTTCCACCTGCACTGTCTGAACTTAGCTCAGGGTTTAAGCTGACTTGAAAAATCTGATATGGTGAGCTGTAGCTATAAACCCTCTGCTCTCAAGGCCATTAAGTGTTTGTGGTGTAGATTCTGGATAGTTAGTGACCACAGAAGCCCTAGGGATCTGACTACAAGTCAGTCTGCTCTGTCAAAGTCTAGCAGGAAATAAAATTCCAAGTTCTGAAATCATGCTGCATTCTGTCAAACAGAACCTTTGAACAGGCATCTCCTTGTCAGCTGCTAGAAGGAAGCTTGCTTCACTGCAATGATAATTTTTTTTAAAAGGAAAAGACCCCCTGTCAGTAAAAAAGACCCCCCCCCAAAAAACACAGCCTCGCCGCCACTACTTCAGTCCAAATTGTTCATCGTTTACGTGGTGCATTTTAATGGAATTAATGAATAGCAAAGGCAGTGGGATTTCTGCTGTACACTTGAACAGTGCTGGACTTCATGGATTTGAAGCAGTGGTATCTGATGGATGGAAGGCATTTAAGGTGTAAGAGAGTTGGATTGCCAATGATGTCTTGTAGAGGTAGCACTCTGTAATGCAGTCTGTGGGTCATCCTTCTGTGTGTGGAGCTGTGAGGATAAAAACATGTGCTGCATGTGTTGCTGTGATACAGAAATCAGTGCCTAAGTTTACTTTGGAAATCCTGGTTACCTTCCACTGATAAACAAAAGCCTTGAGCTTTCTGCTTGCTTGATGGTTTCTTCAAGTGTACCCTTTCTGAATAATTAATATTTAATTAATTACTGCATGACTATACCTTGCTATGTTGACTTTGTCAGCCTATTTTTAAGTAATGTGGGTTTGTGATAGTAAACCTTTTTGTAGCTCTTGAGGGAGAGGAAAGGGAAATCCTTTCTCTGCTCAGGTGGTTGTATGTGTTTAAATAGCCTTATCAGTGTTTGTTTTCCTTGGCTTTTCTTTTGGTAAGTAAGAAAGCTCTTTGCAGAAGCTTGCCAAAATTGATTGTGGTAGTATGTGAAATGGTTGTCTTGTACATTCAGAGCACAAGGTATGTGGCAAGCCCTGGTTGTTATTCTGGGGTCGGCAGGTGTTACGGGCAGGTGTTTTCTTGAAATTCTGAGGAGTCAGGTTTTAAATAATTTAGACAGTCTGGCTTTCAGTGGAATTTGGATCAGGCTGATGACAAGAATGACTGTTTCTGAAAAATGTGAGTTTTTTTCCTTAGTGAGTCTCTCAGCATTTTACTAAGTCTTCCTGAAGTGGCTAAAGTTACTTCCTCCTACTCCTCTGCGAACTTTCATCTCCCCAGAGCAAGTTTTAGCTACTTACTCTTGCAACAAGATTCATCAAAGGAAATCTGTTGATGTTTCAGCAAAGTCTAGTTTTCAACTGGTGGCCTTTTAGCTTGAAAGTGCCAGTGGACTGAGGGAAGAAGCTGATGTGAGCTGTGAGATTTTAAGAGTTTGATGCACTTCTGCCACCTCCACTAAATAGTGATCCACAAGAACTCAATAGAGTAGGTGTATGGGGCAGTCATTTTTAACTGCTCCAGCATTTCTGTGCATATTGCATGTTTGCCAGACCCCAAAGCTCACTGTGCAGCACGAGTATTGCAGCTGCTTTTCCCTCCTCACTCTCTCAATTCTTTGATTTCTGCAAGTACTACAGTGAGTCAGCTTATGGATCAGCAATACTCCTAGGGCTCTGTTTTGATGCTTTACTCAAAATACTTGACAGCAGACTTTCCACATGGCGACTGTAGAGCTGAAAACATCCATGAGTACTCTAAAAAAACTTTTTTCAGAAGCTACCAAGAAATACCCACGTTGAAGTTCCAGTTCTTTTTCTGTCTGGGTTTTTAACATAGGTTTGATGTAAAAACTGTTAATATTAAAATGCAAGCACAGTGTGAGCTGACCTCTGAAAGTCCTTCAGCTGTGGGTTTTTTAGCACACAATCATCACTTTCTTCTGAGTAACTTACTGTTGGCATTTAGTTGAGTACCATCTTGCTGTTGGAAGTACTGGAGATGGTGCTTAAAGGAAATCTGATGGATTTCTTAACTTTTGAAGGAGTTGTATAACTGTAAGTCAGTAACTGCATGACTTTGAAACCTGCAAAGTTGATGTTCCCTGCTGATAGAACTGTGAATACTTATTTTCTTCTTGTTCTTTTTGTAGATAACAACAAGAGAAGATATCAATTCAAAACAGGCAACAAATATCAAACCAGACCTGGAGCCTGAAGCATTCCGACCAAATCTTAGTGATCCTAGTGAATTGCTTCAGCCGGAACAAATTGAAAAGGTATTAGGTTATGTATCTTACTAAAAATCATACAGGAATGTACCACAAATTCTATTATCATAGTGGAAAACGTGTTCTTATGGCCACTGGTAGGGCTGGGAAAAGAAACCTTGAACATGTACATGTGAAGCTTCAGGTTTAGTCTGATGTTATAAACCAGCTTTGAAGACCACTTGTAGAAGTTCAGAATAACATCATCACCTTTCAGTTATATGTAATACATTATAAAAAATAATAAAAGATCTATTAAATAAGAGGGTTATCTTGTTAACAGCTCACAAAATCTCTTCCTCCACGGACCATCGGGTATCCATGGACTCTTGTGTACAGTACTGCAAAGCATGGCATGAGCTTGAAGACTCTGTACCGAACTATGCTGGGATTAGACACACCTGTGCTGTTGGTCATCAAAGACAGCGATGGACAGGTAGGAAAATGGCTCGAAGTCCTGGCTAGCTGGGCTGGGGGGGGTCCCAGTGGACTGGAAGGTGGCAAACGTAACACCCATCTACAAGAAAGGCAGAAAGGAGGATCCAGGAAACTACAGCCCTGTCAGTCTGACCTCGTTACCGGGGACAGTCATGGAACACGTCACCTCAAGTGCCATTGCTCTTCACATACGGGACAACTAGGGGATCAGGTCCAGTCAACATGGGTTTATTAAAGGCAAGTCCTGCCTGACGAACCTAATCTCCTGTGCTAGGATGACCCAACTATCGGACAAGGGAAAGGCTGTGGATATTGTTTACCTGGAATTTCGAAAAGCCTTTGGCACTGTTCCCCATTGAATTCTCCTTGATAAGCTGGTTGCTCATGGCTTGGATGAGCACACAGTCTGCTGGATAAAACACTGGTTGAATGGCCAGGCCCAAAGAGTGGTGCTTAATGGAGTTAAATCCAGCTGGCAGCCTGTCACAAGGGGTGTACATATCTTGAGTATTCAGTCGTCATCACTCTCTACAAATAACCTGAAAGGAAGTTGTGGAGAGGTTGGTGCTGGTCTCCTCTCACAAGAGGAATGTGGTCAAGCACTGGAATGGGCTTCCCAGGGAGGTGGTTGAGTTGCCATCACTGGATGTGTTTAAAGATCATTTGGATGAGGTGTTGAAGGATATGGTTTAGGGGTGAACTTGTAAGGTAGGGTGGATGACTGGACTCACTGATCCCAGACGTCTTTTCCAAACAAAGTGATTCTGTAATTAATATTCTTTCTAATAAGATAACTCTTGCTTCTCTTCATTTGCACTGCCTTGCTTATACTGTAAATTTGGAGTTCTTAACAAATCATGGAGGAAGAGAACACTTTGCATGTCTTTGAAGCACTAGACCTGATGTGTGATTTATGTTGAAACAGGCTGATTTTCCACAAATGTCAAATAATGTACCAAATCAGCTTATTTTTATTTTCAAGTTTCTCTCTTTCCAACCCCTACCACTCAGTGATTGTGATTTTAATTCTATGTTGTTATTATTTTTCCTTTGAGGAATACCTTAATTTTGATTTTCCCAGAGAGCAAAACATAAATGGCAGTTTATTTCTCATGAGCCTGTTCTTGTCAGTTAGGCTGTGGGATAACAAAGAAATATCTTGCCAGTGTTTGGTTCTGTGTGTTGAATGACGTAAGTGCATGTGTGAAAAAGGGTTTTGGCTAGTTTTCCTGTGAGCTTGCATTAAAACAGAGGTACAGAAATTTGCACCTCAGTTCATGGAGCTTCACATTTTTCAGCTGAATTTGCTGTTCTGAAACCAAGTCTCACAAAACCAAGCACCTTTAGCTGACCATGATACTTTATTTCATCACTTTGTCAAGTAGACTTAAAAATTCCTCCAGAATATCAGATTTTAGAGGGTAAATATTAGACAAGCATGCTCAGAGGTTTTTCTCTTCTCTTAGGCATCTGTTAGTGTAATGATATTTTCTTCTTTAAAATGCATCATATAAACAAAGTTAATACAAGGAAGCTTCTGGAGGTGTTACGACTCAAATGAAGTTCATTACGTAGTCCTACCTGCTCTGTAACTGAGGTCTCTTGACTGACTTTTAAAATGTGCAGTACTCCATGCATCAAATTAATTGCATGTGCTATGATGCATGCTTTTTCAGAATTATTAAAAATAATTGTAACCAACTAGTGCATGAGTTCAGCAAAAATATTTCAAAACATTGCTCCTGGTGTGACTGATCTGGTACACCTTGGACTGTTATCTCTGATAGTCTCAAAGGTTAGCAATTTTTATCTCTTAACCAGTCAGAGGAAGACTATGCATTGAGGGCAGGAGGGCGTTTTATTTCATAACGAGCACATCGTTTCTTTGCCAGACTCTTCATCTTGCTGTATTCTATTTCAGTTAGAACTTCTGAACAAGAAACTTCTCTGCACCATATAGAATTCCACAGAAACAAGGAATTTCCTAACAGTGGTTACTCTGAACTGGTAACTCAAGATTGAGCTGGGGCAGTGTTAGTTAGATGTGTGGTAACTGTACGTAATCCTTGAATTCCTGATCTGAAGTTTGTGCCCGTGTAGTTTTGTGTTCTCTAACAGCTACTGGAAAGGAATGCTTGGAAGACTCACCCACAGGCTTCGTTAAATCCTGTCTCTGTTGTAAGACAGGATACCCAGGGTTTACCTGTCGTTTGGATTGGTGGGTAAATTACATGACAAATAACAACTCAGTTACAGCGCAGAACTTGCTCAAAGTAACCTAGTTGAAGTGGAAGAGGAGCCACGCATGGAGAAGTGGAGCCTTTTCATCTGAAATTGGAAAAATAACATTTTTTCCTGAGTATTTCCTGAGTTTTGTTTCTAGTCTTTTGATTTTATTGTTTTTTTACAGAGTTCACTGTTTATTGAGAGACTCCTGGTTTTTTTATTGTACCAGACAGACCCACACTGTAGTAACTCACGCAGAGCCGTGGTGCTACATAAATCTTACCTTATAGTGACCTCCAAAGCTGCCAATATTTACAATCTGATTTGTTTATCATGGAATCATTAGGGATTGGAAGGGACCTCGAAAGATCATCCAGTCCAATCCCCCTGACACAGCAGGATCACCTAGACCAAGTCACACAGGAACACATCCAGGCAGGTCTTAAACGTCTCCAGTGAAGGAGACTCCACAACCCCCCTGGGCAGCCTGTTCCAGTGCCCCATCACCCTCACTGGGAAAAAGTTCCTTCTCATATTGATGTGGAACCTCCTATGTTCCAGCTTACAACCACTGCCCTCGTCCTATCACTAGATGACACTGAGAAGAGCCCGGATCCATCTTCCTGTCACCCACCCTTCAAATATTTATAGACATTAATGAGGTCACCCCTCAGTCTCCTCTTTTCCAGACTAAAGAGACCCAGCTCCCTCAGCCTCTCCTCATAAGGGAGGTGCTCCACCTCCTTCATCCTCATTGCCATCTGCTATCCACAGAGACCATCTAATAGTCCTTCAACTTCACTACTTCCTGTTGCATGTTTTTGCTTGCAGGTTTTTGGTGCACTAGCATCTGAACCTTTTAAAGTGAGCGATGGATTTTATGGCACCGGGGAGACCTTTATGTTCACCTTTTCTCCAGATTTTGAGGTAAGCAGTCATAACTTTGTATGATTTTGCTTTTTTTCTTATCTTAATTTTGCATTATCTTGAAATACATAGTTAATAAATCTAGTTTTCCCACAGAAACCATAAGTGCACACTGGAGCTGTAGTGTTTGAAGGGTGAAAAACACATTCAAACTGAATTCTTTCATTATATTGACAATTTTTCTACTATCCTAAATTCTCCTAGGTGTCTGAAAATTCACAAACTACCTCCTTTTAAAAGACTTATCATCTAATCTAGACATGCTTTCTATTTTTGATGGAATCCATATGAAAGTGCTCAAAGATGATCTATTCTGGAATGATCTGACTTTATATGGTGTTAAAATGTTAGAGAAGTTTTGTCTGCATCTCTTTTTCTTTGAATTTTTTTGGTGAACTTGGTAACTTCATTAAATTAGCCTTCAGCTACCCATACTCTGTTTTTACTAGTTAGTTACCCTTCACCCAAAGGAAAAGTTTAGATATATTAAGCTGCTGGTCTGTATTGTTGGGCTTTTTTCACTAGGTTTTCAAATGGACAGGAGACAACATGTTCTTCATCAAAGGAGACATGGACTCCCTTGCTTTTGGTGGAGGAGGGTAAGTGATAATTTCCTTTTGTCATTGGAGTTTGTTAAAAATGTGTCTGCACACCACTGAAAAGAAAATTTGGAGTTTACTTCAGTTTGAGAGCTCAGGACTAAACAGTTACCAGCCAGGAAGGATTTACTACGTCAGATACTTAGCTTTCTGTGTGAACAAACTTGAGTGGGGGGCTTTTCTTTAGGATATGGGAAGGGGATACATTTGGCTTGTGAATATTTAAAAAAACCTGAAGGTTTGCAAGTCATTGGATTCTGATGAGATGTGTCCGTGGGTCCAGAGGGAACCGGTGAGTGAAGTTGCTAAGGCCATTATCCATCATATTTGAGAAATCATGGTGGTCTGGTAAAGTGCTGGCTGGAACAGGGGAAACGTAACCTCTCTTTGAAGAGGGGGGAAAAAGGTGACCTGGGGGACTACAGTCCGGTCAGTCTCACCTCTGTGCCTAGCAAGATTGTAGTTTCCAGTAGGATTTGCTCCATGGTGAGGCACATGGAACTCATGGAGGTGACTGGTGACAGCCAACAGGGCTTCTCTAAGGGCAGACCACTTGGTGGGTAAGGATGGATGGTCACGCTCAAAGAGGTGTGATGTCCAGGTGGAGATCAGTTACAAGCGGTGTTCCTTAGGGGACTGTTTTTGGTTCAGTGTTGTTTAACATCTTTGGCAACATGGATAGTGGCATTGAGTGCCCCTTTGGCATCTTATGAGGGATTTCAGCTAAAAGAGAGGAGGTTTGGATTGGATCTTAGGAAGAAATTCATCCCTGTGAGGGTGCTGGAACACGTTGCCCAGTGAGGTTGTGGATGCCTTGTCCCTGGAAGTGGTCAGGTTAAATGGGGCTCTGAGCAACCTGGTCTAGTGAGAGGTGTCCCTGCCCATGGCAGGAGGTTGGGACTAGGTTATCTGTGATGTCCCTTCCAACCAAAACCATTCTGTGATTGTGTGGTGTGGCACCAAGTTAAGCCCTGCAGTGTTGTGATGACCTGCTTGTGTGTTTGGCTTGGTATATTCAGCATGGTCACAAGAAACTATGATTGTGAAGGTATGTAAACAGAATTTGTGTAACTGGAAGATGCTCCAATTGAAACGGTACTATCCCAAGACATGCCGGCATCTTCAGAAACTACGCATAAGCCTCCGGGATATTTCCCTTACTCCTTATCAACATTCTCCTCACATAGAAGAATATTAATATTAATGCTATTTTTCTTAGTACACAGTGGAAAGTGTTGAAAACTGAAGAATTCTGCTTAGCTTTTTATTTTTGGAATATCTGAAAGAAAGATATTCCAAAATTAATAATAAAGAGTAAAAAAAACCCACTAATTTTTGTGGCTTTAAGTTTGTCAAATTATGCTATGAGGTACTTGTGTTGAAGAATTATTCTGATTCCTCTTTGTTGCCTGCTCCCTCAGTGTTTTTCATTAATACATTGTTTGTCTTCCAGAGGGGAGTTTGCTCTTTGGCTCGACGGTGATCTCTACCATGGAAGAAGTCACTCATGTAAAACATTTGGCAATCACACACTGTCTAAGCGAGAAGACTTCATTATTCAAGACATAGAAATATGGGCTTTTGAATGAGTATTTAGCTGTAATTTCTACAGGGTGTTGTCCCAAACCTGACATGCATCAGCGCAGCTCATTCCTAGTCCCTAGGAGCAATATAATGAACTATTTTAACTTTCTGATTGTTTTGATAAGTTCTAGCATGACCATCTAGTTCTTATTTTCAAATACCAGCCTTTTTTTGTCATGCTCTCACATCTGTAACATACCATCCTACTTTTTCTATGTGTTAGACGCTTTTACGAGATACAGATCTTGAGGTCTAAAAGTTAACGTTTAGGTGTTAATGACAAAGCTGTCATTTCCCTATTACAGTTGCCTCCCAGGTCTCCCCACACACACCTTTCTGCAATCCTGCTAGGGGGCTGCTTCATTGAATATAGGTGATTATTTTTGTATTCAAATTATATCTATGAATGAAGTTGCCCTCTGTGAACCTATCAAAGAAGAAAGCTGCGTGTGGGTGTTTGCCAGCAGGTACTGCAGAGAGTGGTCTGGACCAGTGATAGGTTAATTCATATGGTGCCACAAGTAAATGAGAAGCTTTGCGTTCCTTCTTAACACCTGCAAGGACCCGTTTGGTGAAGGTAGATACCCAAAATCAACAGTGCCACTTGTCTTGTTTATTGTTCCTGTCGAGAAGAGGTCCGTTAATATATGTTCTAGCTGCATGCTGATGTAGTAGTGTTTTGCACAGGCTGTTGATGATCTGCAGGTTTGGGACAAATAACAACACTATGGAGCTACGTGGCAAGGACTTCCAGGGAGTGTAGTGTGACAGTTCCACAAAACTAAACCGCGAAAGCCAACAAAACTTGGTGAAGAACTTGTAGCTATAGCAGGGCATTAAAAGTACAGAAACAGGTGCATCTTTCTTCAGCATAAAGTGTCAGATATATACTGTTATACTGTTGTAGCCGTGTAGCACATAAACTCCAAGAGTATAGCTTATTCCTGTCCAAAGACAAAAAATAGTTGTGGTGTTTTTGAGTGGGTCTATGTTGTACACTTCCAGTTAGCACCAGCTCTGATTACAATGAGATAATGTACTCTAGGTAGACAATATTCGTCATTCAGTAGACTCGTGGAATATGCAAACTTACTGTCATGTAACCTCAACAACAAAAATGACAGGCTAGAATACAGTTCCAGTAGCTCTTGTCCACTTTTGTAGGAAAATCGATAAGCCATTGTGGCAATAACAGCTCAACAAAACTGTTTGTTTCAAAGCTTTTCTTCTATGTTCTGCAAAAAACCAACAAAACACGTTAAAAAAAAATTGCTGTTAAGTGTGACAGTGACTGACTTTGTGCTGAAGTTTCAGCTATTTCAGATGAACATTGTATATTATCTTGTAAATTAATGTTTAAAGTAGTTTTGTTATTCTAGAAAAAAGTGTTGATTGACGGGTTGCTTATAGCACTTTAAATTATTCTAGAAATGGAATAAAAGCCAAGTGGGTTGGCTTAAGTAGATTTAGTTGTATATTTCAAAATACTTACATCTCTGGAAAGTTTTAAAAACTTATGTGAAGACAGCTTACTGCTATGGTCATGAGAAAGGGCAGGCGTTTCACTCATAATCTGCTAATGCTCAGTATGACTAGAGGTACAGGGCTTCGATTCCTGTCTATGTCTAGCTCTCCATCCTCGTTAGAACTTAGGACAATGTGCAGACTAAATGTTTACAAAATAAGGAACTGTAAATAAATTGAAATGGCTTTTCTCCCCTTTTGGTCTTCCACAGCAGTATTATTGTCTTTGTGGAGTTCAGACTGATTATTACAATGACAACAGCAGCAAAATCCTGTGATGGATTTTAAGTACTATAAGGTCGCAGTGATGCATAGCAAATAAATCAAGATATATGTAAAAATAAACTGGAGTTGGAGTGTGTTTAGAAGCTGAAATTTGCATAGAAGCACGAATGCAGATTATTGCTGTTCTTTTAATAACTTTACTGAGTACAGAGGGTACATAATGCTCATCCTTTCGGGGATTTTAGGTTTTTGACAAGAGCAGAATGGGAAGTGGTGGGAGTGAAATATTCTGTCTTCACCTATTTTAAAGGGG
>VXBP01003359.1:12366-45006 GCA_013400115.1 Rhinopomastus cyanomelas | reverse complement strand
GGGGGGGGGGGGGGGGAGGCATCTCAGTTTGTCCTTGCTGACAAAACCCATTAATTCAGCTCCTAAGCTTATACTGGATGCTACGTTAAAGAAGTTTTATCAACAATTACACTTGGAATAATTGTGTAAAAACACAGATTATCTTCAGTAGCTGAACGTCTGTGTGTAGGACCAGTCCTGGAAAGGCACATGGCGGGAAGAAAGATGGGGTTCAAGAGCAGTGCAGTAAGCAGCAGTGCAGTAACAATCATGCTTGTATTAATGCAAAGTTAGTTAAGGAGCAGAAAGACCTTGTTGAAGTCCAAATGGCTGTAAAGAACAGTGATGCAACTGGTTGAGTAAAGGTTCTGCTGAGAATTATCCACATCTGGGTAATTCAGTTAGTCGGCGGCGCAGTTAATGCAGTGTGACACACGTAGACTGAGTGAAGGAGATCAAAGACACCGTCCCCCTGTGCCTCCTGCCTTCATTCAAGGTGAATTTTCTGCAGTGTCACTCCTTTCCATCTTTCCCGGCAAGGGTCCTTCCATGGTTGTAAAGAGAGGAGGTTGACATGTGCTGAAGGCTTTCATTTAGGAAGAGGTCAGTGCCAGGAGACTGTCCTCAGATGTCTGGATGTCTTCATTGACTTAAAGTTTTGCTCAGATTCCTGGGATTCTTACCACACTATTGTTTTGTGGCTCTAGGTGCTACCTCTGTTAATTGCTGCTTTTGTTGTGTAATTACTGCTCTTGTTTTATCTGCAGAAGGACATGATTTATGGCTTTTGCTTGCTGTCCTGCTCACCCCTTCATAGGACAGTAGATGGGGGGGTTCTGGACAGGAGTAAGCATGTCTGCCCAAAATCCAGTCTTTGAAGAGGAGTAAAAGTATTTGCTACTTAATCAATGTAAAATTAAAAGATCATCTTAGTACTCCCCAGTAGTCCTCATTTAGGACTTAAATCTTAAATTTCACTTACACTCTTCCTTTGTAAAGGACACATCAGGATGTCTCAGTGTTGTCACGGCAATAGGGAGCTCAGTTAAAGCCACAAGCCTCTGCTCTGTCCTTCAGAGAACATGTTGCTGCAGTATGAAGTACAGCTCCACTGTGTTACTGGCACAGAGAACATCCGTCTGGGTGCATGGTGTGCGATCAGTGTGGTAGGAGCTAACCCAAGGGGTGCTGCTGGCTGTGCCACTGCTCCTGAGCTAGAGTGGAGTGTTTTAGTTAAGTTGGTTTTTACTGAATTCAGATTTATCTTCTCTACCTTTCTCGGGTGAAGTTTTAACACATCTTTGTGTAAACGATGTTGTCAGGCACATAACCTTCGTGAAACCCTTGCGTGCTTCATGCAGTGCAGCAGCGGTCGGTGTTTCTCTTACATAAAACCTGTGTATTACACTTTCTAAGGAGTTATACGTGCGATTGCCTACTCGAAGGTAAGTGATGGAGCACTGACTGGGACAACTCATTAGCCACACCATGTGAGGTTCTCTTACCCAGTTGTAAATAAAATAATCTGAGTGGAAAAACTGAATAAGTTTGGGGGTTTTTTTTGAATGATGGTTTTAACATTGGATTGGGATGACTGTGAATGGGAAGTTTGAGGTTCCTACAGTGAATTTGTGATGTAACAACGTCATGTCTACTGTACATCTAAGGAACTAAAGGAGAGATTTAAAGAGGGTTTGAGAGCTTGAAGGCTGCTTATTCTTTCCCTCAAATGTCTGTTGCTCTAACATGACCTTACCTAGACTGAAAGCTCTGCTGACATTCCCCAGTGCTGTCTGCCTCGTTGGGTCGTGTGGGGCAAGAGCAGTACAGTGCCAGAGCTAATGCTGCTTGTGACCTGGTCAGCTCACTTTTAGTCAGTGGTGGTCTGGCAAGGCTGAGCTGACTCTTGTGAGCAAAAATTGTCGCAGCAGTTGCCGCACGTCTTGTATGTAACTATTTCTTCACTGGAAGCAGCACTCAATGAGCAGGAGATGGATGAGAAGAGACACTTGGCTCTTCCATGTTCCTATCAAACAGGTAAGAAGAGGAAAAAACTAATTTACTCAGCGGTTTCTACAGGCTACTTTGTCTCAAGACCTAAACAGGAAAGGTTTGCTTTTTTGATTCTGACTTCAGCAGTACTTGCCTATTTGTATTCCAAAGGGTTCCCTGAAGGAGAAGTGGGAGATAGCATAGACTCAATGTCGGAGCACAAGCCCTTACTACAGGCTGTAAACACAGGTAGTACTGAAAGGCACAAGCTCTTGCTGATGCTCTATAGATTGAGTGGATTTTCAGTACAAAATTATTTCACTCCTGTTTCTGGTCAGAGAATGAAATATCTGTGTGATTCTGACAGCTGGCTGAACAGGAGCCAGCAGGGTGCCCAGGTGGCCAAGAAGGCCAATGACATCCTGGCCTGGATCATAAACAGGGTAGCAGGCAGCAGGTGTATGGAGGTGATGGTGCCCCTGTACTCTGCACTGGTGAGACTGCACCTTGAGTACTGGGTCCAGTTTTGGGCACTACAGTATAAGAAGGATATGGAGGTGTTGGAATGAGGCTGCAGAGAGGGCTGGAAAACAGATGCTATGAGAAGCAGCTGAGGAAACTGGGGTTATTTAATCTAGAGATGAGAAAGCTGAGAGGAGACCTTATTGCTCTCTACAGCTACTACTACAGTTGTAGTGAGGCTGGTGCTGGTCTCTTCTCCCAAATTACTAATGATAGGACAAGAGGAAATGGCCTCAAGTTGCATCAGGGGAAGGTTAGATCGGATCTTAGGAAGAAGTTCTTTCCTGAGAGAGTGCTTGGACACTGGAACAGGCTGCCCAGGGAAGTGGTCAAGTCCCCATCCCGGGAGGTGTGTAAAAACCAAGTAGGTAGAGCACTTGAGGCCACGGGTTAGGGAGATGTTGGCATGAGGGCTGGACTTGATGACCTTGGAGGTCTTTTCCAGCCTCAATAAGTCTGTGATTCGGTAAGGACTTCCACGTACTCTGAAATCTTTGTGCTTTAGACGGAGAACTTCACGGGGAAACAGTTTAACTGCCTGTGAAAAGGATAATGTGCTTCTGCTTTGAAACAATTAGTTGATGGTTTATTTGACAGAATGTGCACGTGTGCAAGGAGTAACCCAAGAAATAATAAGTTAAGGATTTTATTTACAGTTCTTTTGACAATCAAATTTCCTGAAGACGCTTTAGGCTGTAAAAATCATCATATAAAGTTGTTAGTAAAGAATAAATAAGGAAATATGGGTAGGTATCATGTGAGTATTGCACTTAGAGATCAGTCTTGAGTTGTCTGATAGATCTGAAGAGAATATTGTTAAGTTAGTTCCACTGAATTCATCTTACACCCTTTTCTTCCTTAGAGTCACATTTACCTGCCTAAACTAGTACTGATTTACACAGACCTACGGCAGACATAGTAATCAGTTCCTCTACTCCCATAACAAGATAACAAGACTTATTTTATCACCGAGACAAGATGTTCATACACCTTTTCTTCTCTAAGAAGATATTCGCTCTTTCAGTTTGAAAGAATCTAATGGGGGAGAAAAAAGGATCTATTTCTCTTATGCAAATGGTTGGCCAGGCGTCTTGGCTCTCTCAAACGAAATGCTGTTCATACACTGTCACCAGTGTAGCTGTTTTTGCACTGATAGTTTAGTGAAACAGGGATCTGTATACTTCAGGAAGCACTACAGACCTTGCCGAGGTCCGTTAAGACCTGGAAGTTCATGAATGTTTAGTCTTCTCAGCATCACCTGGACTGAAGTTCAGTGTCTGTGTGGTATGAAACAGCATTTTCCTTAGAACATCATTTTCCTTAAAGCTAGTTGGTTTTGGTTACAAACGCTGTTCCTGTGTCTGTTCTCACAGAGGTCCCTTTCAGTGGAAGGGAGATGCTGGCTGTAGCCGTTTGCTCTACGCAGCGGTGCAAGTAACTGGCTGGTTTATGTTACCTGCTACTTCTCAAAGTATTTAAAAGAATTCCCTTTACATCACCCTCAAGCCTAAATTTAGGCTTGAGGTGAGGAGAAAGTTCTTCACTGAGAGAGTCATTGGCCACTGGAATGGCCTGCCCAGGGAGGTGGTGGAGTCGCCAACTCTGGAGCTGTTCAAGGCAGGATTGGACGTGGCACTTGGTGCCATGGTCTAGCCTTGAGCTCTGTGGTAACAGGTTGGACTTGATGATCTATGAGGTCTCTTCCAACCTTGGTAATACTGTGATCACCTGCTGACACATGGCACAGCCTTGCATGCGAGGTGTTTTCTACGTGGTTGCCTGGTCAAAGCTTTTGTGCTCTACATCCATAACTCTTCAATATGAAACGTCCTGCTGAATGAGTTCTACAAATACATGAAATATAAAACTTCATTTATAAAAAGGATTTTGTATGGGATATGTCAGAGGAAGGTGTGCCTGGAGTTGCCCCAGTACAACACTGCAGTAGTAGTAGCAGGTCCTGCTGTACAGGAAACTGATTGTGTTAAACACCTGTAAAAAATATTTCATTTAAATAAATTAATTAGGAAACAATATTCACTTTCAAGATCAGCAGCTTGATCTGGGTTTATCTCATCAGTCAACTTCTGATCTGGCATGGTTTGAATTCCTGACATTGCAGTTGAAATCTCGAGTTGGGAAGATGTTGACTGTAAGAATGAGTGGCAAATTGGAATGACCTTGTGGCTGTTTACGTGGCTGTGGGGCTCTATAGTCAGCTGTTTACACTCCATATAATGGATTTCACTTTTCATGCAGTAGTTAACCAAAGTCCTGCTGCTACGGGAAGAAATCCATTTGGATGCTTGTGTTGTCATGCAGTGGCTATAAAACACTTGTTTAGAAAAATGCTCGGTGTCGTTTCTGGGTGGGTGCATGGGAGCAAACTTGTATTCAAACCCTGTGAAGGCACCTTTGTTCAAGGGAACAGCTGGAGAAGGCTTTTTCCTAAAGCACCTGTTCTGGTGAGTAATCATAAGTAAAATGACTTATTTTAATAAAGTAATGATGACGTTATCATCCCTTCCCTGCCACAGCATTTCTCCCTCAAAGTCCACCAGCCCGTGTTTCCTAGCTCTCATGAGAATCCCAACCACCTTATCTGAAATACGGACGTATCTCTCGAAGAGCTCCCCAAAAGTGACTTGGATCTTGCCGTCGCGCCGGGGCCTGGCCATGGATTCGATGATTAAGCACAGGTCCCTGATCTCCCGGTGGATGTGGGCCTCTGCTCTCTTGGCTCTCTCGGCCGTTTTGGTTCCTTCCTTTGGACGGCCGTAGCCTTCATCCCCTTTGTGCAGGCGCATGGACATGGACAGCTCGTGGTCAAATTCCTCGCTGAAGGGGTTCAGCTTCTGCGTTATGATGTGCTGGTCGGCCCATTCCTGCCATCTGTCCTTCAGGCTGTTAACGTGGCTGCATTTCCTCCGGGCTTTGGTGCGGGCGTCGTCGCTGAACCTGTTGGCGCTGGAAGGAACACAGAGGGCTTTGAGCTTTCATCCTTCAGTGACAATGTTCTGAGACTCTGTTAAGTTTGTGACTGCTTTTGCAGAGCACACGGGACCACCAGATGGCATGAGTTCACTGCTTGTGAATTAGCTCTTTGAGGGCTTTTAGTCCTCCTTCCAGTTAGTACTCAAAAGCACTCTAGCTGGTCACAGCTTGGTCTCATCTACACTACCCTCTCCTAGGTTTTTCTGCGTGTGACTCTGAACCAATATTCCAGTCCAAAACCCACACTGTTGAAAGAACCTTAGGGCTGCTGAGACTTGTGTCGAGGTCAAAGGATGACCAAGGATCTTCAGAGATCTTCCTGCTTGTTTGTCTGTGTGTGTGCTCATAGCAACACCTCGTTGCTGCCGATTGCTCTGGTGGGCAATCCCCTCGCGGAGTGAGGAGCAGTAGAGCGGCTGAGCTAAGCGTTTTGCTGTCCACATCCTGTCCTTGTGGCTGTGCAGAGCTTGGCTAGGAGCGTGCCGCGCTGTGGCCATGCCAAAATGACTTGTTTTCTAATGCTTTTAGTCCCCAGAAAGCTGCTCTGAAGCCTCCCCAGGCATGTTGGCTGAGTGTTAACAGCAACACAGAACCAAAGTGTTTGCAGGGAACTGCAAACCTTCGGAACACTTGGTTTCCCTGCCCTTCTGCCTTTGTCTGCTAAACCTGTCGAGAGAGAGAAGTGTGCTGAGGGTCTCAGTGGGGATAGTCCCCACTCTTAGTTCCCTAGGTGTGACAGCGATGTCCCCACTCCAGGTCTCTGCACCAGAAGGGTGCTAGGAAGCTTTGTGATGCTAGGGCAGGAAGCATGGACTCCAGTTCCCGGGAGGGAAGAAGGACTTGCTTGGCTTGGCTGTGTTGAGAAACTGTTTTAAAAGCTCTAAAATACCCTTCCCCATCCACGTGGTGAAAAGCACCAGAAGAACTGAGCATGTAGCACTGCCAAGCCTGCACCTTTCCTTCCTGGTGCGACTGCAGAGTAACCTGAGAGTAGCAGTGTGTGTGCACCCGTGGGTTTGTGATTAACACACGGGTGTTGACAGGGAAGCATTAAAGTGTATCCGTGGGGTAAAGCTAGACTCCTTGGTTTCACGATGCTGAGCCAGATCCTCCAGTATAAGTTGTGGTCATATAGAGAAAGGGAAAGCTGAGATCCTTTGCCCCTTGCCCTGAATTGTGGCTTCATTCCAAGAGGAATTGTGGGCACAGGATTTGGTTACACAAACCAGTTTCTTTCCTGAAGCCTGTGGACCTCCCAACCCCCACAGAATCTCTGTGCAGCACAGTCTTGGCTCCAGCTGAAGCTCACACTGGTCTCTTCCCCAGCTCTTCACGTGGGATGGTGCCAGTGAAGGCTTGGGGGGACCTTAAGTGAATGAAAATTCCCTTCTCAGTGTTTTGAGTCTGGTATCTCTGCTTTGGATCCCAGGAAGGAACCCAACAGTGTTTCCTGTGCCTGTGCTTCTTGCTAAGGAGGGAACCTTATTCCAGTACATTGCAGCTGGGAACGGTAAAGGAGGAAAGACAAACTCAGATTGCTGGCACTGATGCTTTTTTCCTGGACTATTGAGAGGAAAATGGGAGACTTGCTTGAACAGCCACGTACCACAGCTTTTTGCTCGCGGAAGATTTAAACCCTGAACTGAAACCCATGAACTGAAAGGTTCATGAAAGTAACAGGCTGGGATAATGTGTCCTGAAGCTCGAAAATGAAACTTGAAAACTGAGCAGTTAAAAAATCCAGCCCTGGTAACAGTGCTGTCAGCTCAGAACACGACTCTTGTGTCAGACTGCAGTGGAGAGAGAGCCCTAAGTCACGCAGAGGGTGACACTCCAATCATTTGGACCTCACTAACTCTGGCTCATCTTTTTCCTTCGGTAGGTAGCAGCTATGAAACCAGGCATGGGGCAAACAGCAGGCATGGGGCAAACAGATGTGAAGCTCAAGAGAAAGAGAGCTGCTTTGTTTCTGCTGGAGCATCTTTACAGTGAGCAAGTAGCTTTAATGGGGGGTATTTACAGATAACTGCTGTAACATTGTCCTCCTTGCCCACTGCAGCTGAATTCCTCACTCAATTCACAGGGTGGTGAACAGGGTCTCCCACAAAAGCAGGAGCCACAAACTGGATTGCTGGAGGTACTTTTTTTTCCTCTCTGGCCAGTAACCACTTGCTCCTTGTGGGAGATGACTGACCAATGCAGAGCAGAGCATCATCCTAATCCCCCCTGCAACAGTACAAGCGGCTCTGTGTGTTCAGGAGGCTTTGCTGAACCCCGTGGTTGAAACCCATGGCCACAGTAGTCCCAGTCTGTGACTGGTTGAGGTAAAGGCTCAGCGGCAGCGAGGTGTGAACCTCACCCGGTGGGATCGGCGCGGGCTGGCTGCCAGTCCGCACAAGGACATTCATTGGTGCTGGTCCCAGTTCATCTCTGCAGTGGTGGTTAGGTTACAGTACGAGCACACTGGTCCTGTTCCTCTGATTCCTGCTGCATTTGCCCACAGGCTAACTGAATGGGTGAAGACCCTGCCTTCTTGTCTCAGCTTGCCTCCTGCTCAGCTCACGCTTACGCATGCGATGCAGACTGGAAGCAGCTGAAAGTTGGACCCCATCATGTGAAGGCACTTGGTGGGTACTCATGTCCTGCTGCCAGCCTCCTTTGTCCCTGTGGGCTCAGACAGAGGAGCTCTGCCAAGCCCTGCCTGGGTTTGCGTTTCACCTCTAGCTGTCCTCCCTGCCCAGCAAAGCCAGTGGACAGCGGGTGCTGTGCCTTGGCCACGGCTTGGTGAACCCTTTTGTCAAGATGTACTTGGAGGAGATTCCTGCAATGTCTGCTCTCCAGGTTCTCTGAAACTCACAATTTAAACAAAGCAAAGTCACGAGTAACTACTCAGAGGTTATTAATACATTGCTTTGGACGTAGCACTGGCTGATGCGAGTGAGCACCTGCGGGCCCCGGGTGAGAGCAGCAGTGTTATTCTGAGGTATTTACTCAGCATTAAGGAGTGACTGGTGACTCCAGTGAACCAGCAAATCCAGTGTGAAAAGCAAACAGGGTGAATATTTCCCAAATAGAATGTCTTGTCTGTTCTGTGTAAAGCAGATAAACCCCAAGACCACAGTCAGATGTTGACCAAGCACTTAAGCTCAGAGGAGTGCGTGAAAGAATTCCAGGGTTGTGTTTTTAATTCTAAACTGCTTAGCCTTTTCTTCAAAGCTAACAGTTGCTCTTTGGCTGTTTCCCCCTTCCCCACATGTTCAAAGAAACCTGTAGCTCTCTCAGGGTCTGCTGACCACGAGTGATGAGTAATGGAAGTGTTTTACTTACAGAGATGGCACAGGTCGCTTAATCTTCACAGCCACCACCTCTCGGCTGCTGTCGTCTTGCTCAGGTTTGTCCTCTGCTTCCCCATAGCCGCTGTCAGCTGCATCCAGGCTGTCATCATGAAATTTGAGCAGCAGTCCTGCCTTAGACCCCTCTTTGTCATCTTGTTCTATCTGTTGCCAGCCCTTGGTCAGCTCTGATACCACATTCGAACACTTTCTCCTTATGCTTGGAGATAATTTGCCACTCAGGACCTTGTCAATAGCGCTGGTCTCTTCTTTGTGCTTGGCCATCCCTGAGCTGCTGTTGTTCTTCTCGTATCTTTCACTGAGGAGGCTGACATCTCCTCTGCGTTCGTAGACTTTGCTTACGACTGTCTTGGGCACCTCTTTGCTTTTAATGCTGAATTTTTTGAGAGCTTCATCCGATTCCCTGGCAATTTTTTCAGCGTCTCTTACTGTTGCTGAGGATTCTTTGTTGTCTTCTCCTTGGTCCCTCTTGACAGACACAATTGGCTGTTTTTCAAAGGATCTTTCTTGTGCAGACTGAGCTGATGAGTCTTCTGCAGCAGGGGCCCATCCAGAGGGCTCTTGGATCTGCTTTACTTGGTGGTCAGGTGCCCACTGCTGCGAACATGGTGCCATGTCTAGGTTGACAATTCGGATCTTATGGACGGCCCTTCTGGCAGGGGTAGCGCTTGGCTTTTCCTCGGCACCCGTGTTGCTGTCTGCTGCCATTGTGGCTCTTCCCCTTGTGCTCTGCACCTTCTCAAGGAACTCCTTGAAGTGACTAGTGCCCCCCGAAGAGCGGCACAGATTTAAATAGACGCGGAGCGGTTGGTGCACGTGGAAAATATGTGAAACACTTCTCACAGAGATCGAGTGGCCTCGATGTCGCAGAGGTCTTTTTTTAAAACTCAGGGTTGCATTTCATTACAGCGGATGAATGATGCGTGACGTAAACAGGGTGACACAGACCTGCTCTGGAAATAGTGGGAAACTAACAGCTCCCGTGGTCCTCCCTCCCTAGGACTGCGTGATCCTCCGTTTGCTTGGCAAGAGTGTTGTTCTTCTGGAAAGGCACAGCTGGGGCTGGAGATGCTGAACGGTGTTTGAAACTGCTGAATGTGAAGAACTGCCAGTTGCTTGGCCGGAGTGCAGACCCCTGGTCACCATGAGCAGATAGTGGCCCTTGGCATGAAATGTGAAGGCTGTGGCTGAGAAGGTTTTAGAAGCATTTCTTAACGTGATGTTAGGCGATTCCTTCCTATTGTTCCCCTGTCCAAGGAAACGCGAGTTTATTAATGTTTTACGAGGCATTTTGTGCTCCCTTGCCAGTCATTATCTATTAATGTCCACCTACTTAGAAGGTACCTCCGGGGGGTCTGGGACTGCTATCGTGTTTGGTGTCAGTGCTAAGGACGAGGGAATCACTGTTCCTCGTGTGGAGGTTATTACAGTAAGTCTGACTTGATCAGATTAAATCATCTCCTGATTTTAGGATTATTAGAAGATAAAATCATCCCCTATTTAATTCCTGGCTGCCTTTTAGAGACAGTTACGTGTAAAACTTGGTGTTTACTTGTACAGTCTTTCTAGCATAATTATGCTATGCAAAATACAGCAAAAATGGAATTTCCTAGGGAAATCGGTGATTTCTCCTTTCCAGAGGAGCTCCTGGAGTGTTTTCATACTGGAGTTGGTGAAATCGTTTGGTGATCTGACACGCAAATTGTTGCATAATAATGAACAGGCGTTTTCTGAGAGATAGGTGGTCCTGTGGTATCTTATTTCTAAGCGTGACGTTTCCTAAGTAGGAAGGGAAAATGTCACTGCGTTCTCCATCCATCACACCCTGCAGCTTGCAGGCTGACCTGCAGCACTTGCCATGAAGCAGTCTGAGCCACACTGGACTTCAAGGAATTCTGTGGCCTTTGCTGGTGTCACACCAGAGATGAGTTGGGAGTCTGTGATGCTCTGCCTTTTTTAATTCTCTCTGTTAAAGGCTGGGCTGTTTGAAGCGGGTTAAGTCATCTCTAGCTCGTGCTTACACAGAACCACGGATATAAGGTGATATCACACCTTTGACTTGCAGGCAGACTATCTCATTAATCTGTGGGGTCATTTCCTCTTCAAAACTGATGACATAATGTGAGGAGGTAGTGCTGATATTGGGTGTTTAGTCAGACCTTCATTTTAGAAAGAAATGTGTCGCCTCTGCGCACTGTAAAATCTCGGCTCTTGCCGATGGCATCAAGAGTCTGAAGTGGAACTGCGAGGAGTACTGGTGCCACGTGGCTAGGAAGCATGAGTTGGAAAACATGAATTGTGGTGGCATGTGAAGGCTGAGCCGGAGCTTGTGCTTGAAAAGTGTGGTGGTGTGTGTTCCTTGGTGCGCAAGCGAGACGCAAGCGGAAGAAGAGAATGATGCACGTGCAGAGCAGGAGGCTGAAACCAGCTCGTGACATCATTGAGTGTGATTTCTTGAGTGTAAGGGTGGCCAAGGCTTTAGAAGTGAGTTGAAAGCTCAATACAGAGGTAAGATGTGAGGCCGGGGAGAAGGGCAGTGAAACTTAAGTGACACTGGAAGGGCTCCCATGGAGTGTAAGGCCAATAGGAACTCCTGTCTGAAGGTGGGATCAGCTTCACCTGCATCTAGTTTACCTCTTCTTAAAGACTACCAGCAGTAGATGCTCCTTTCTCTGTGTAAACAGTTTATTCCCGTGGTTGACTGCCTTCCAAGAAACCTCTTCTGAGGTCTAATGTCCATCTCTGTTACAGCGCTTTAAGCTTCTGTGACTGCAGACCAACAAATCCCAGCCTTTCTTTGCAAAGGCTCCTGATTGCTCCTGAACCTTCAGAATGACCCATTTCTTCCCAAATACCCTGCATTTTCATGAACCCTGATTGTACTTCTGCCAGTTGCTGGGTTTGTGACCTCATAAATGTCTATAAATGTGTGAAGGGTGGGTGTCAGAAGGATGGAGCCGGGCTCTTGTCAGTGTCATCTCGCGATAGGATGAGGGGCAATGGCTGTAAGCTGGAACATAGGAGGTTCCACATAAATATGAGAAGGAACTTTTTCCCAGTGAGGGTGACAAGAGCACTGGAAGGGTCTTCCCATGGAGGTTATGGAGTCTCCTTCACTGGAGACATTTCAGACCCGCCTGGATGTGTTCCTGTGTGACTTGGTCTGGGTGATCCTGCTCTGGCAGGGGGATTGGACTAGATGATCGTTCGAGGTCCCTTCCAATCCCTAATGATTCTATGATTTTTACTCAGGTATGGTGCTCCAAATGAGGATGGTATTTTACTTAAAGCTTACCCAGGGTGTGGAAGAGGAGCAGATGTTCTGAGGGTTATGCTGCAGGTTCTCACTCTACTTGTAAGCCACAATGACTCTCCTGCATTCTGTAGTCACAGAGCTGACTGGCCCTCCCTGTGTGCCCATCTTTGCTGTTACCACGCTCTCCTCTGTTCAGTTAACTTCTTCCATTTGCCACAAGTGATTTGAGCTGTCATATCTGTTCCAGGGTTCTTGCATCTTGCTCATCTATGGGGGTTGGACCAGGTGACCTCCTCGTTGCCCTTCTAACCTTAATCATTCTGTGATCTTCCAAATCCTCTCGCCTTGCTGTAAAAAAAGAATTAAGACCGGTTTAAGTACAGGTTCCCCAGGGAAGTGGTTGAGGCTCCATCCTTGGAGATTATCACAGAATCACACAATCATTAGGGTTCGGAAGGGACCTTGAAAGATCATCTAGTCCAATCCCCCCGCCCCAGCAGGATAATCAAGCTGAGGCTTGACAAGGCACTGGGTAACCTGATCTAGCTGAGGAAGTCCTGCTCACTGCAGGAGGGTCGGAGTAGATGACCTTTGGAGAGGTCCTTTCCAACCCAGACAATTCTATGATTCTATGAAATCAAAATTGCTTCTAACTGTCTTTGCAGCAAAGGTTTCTGCCAGGTGTACTACTGTAATTACTGCCGAGGTTCCTGGGCACAGTTACTGTCACACAGCCTTTGCAAGCTGCTGTCCTGAAATCCACAGCAGTTAAAACAATTGCATTCCTGAGGAATGTTTAGAAATCACAGCAAGTTTGAAAGAACCTACTAATAGAGAGACCTTTTTTCCTTGATGGCCTTGACTTCGTGCACTGGTTGTAGTGCCACGGAATTAATGCTGACATGGTTTAGATCAATGACAATGAAAAATTACAGACTAATGACAAAAATGCCCAATTACAGATCTAAACTACTACTAGAGCCCTGTTGCACGACGTTATACTAAACAAATGTTCAGTTCAAGCTGGCTGCTGCTCTAAGCTGAAGTTATCCCAGGCTTGTCCAAAGTGCCAGTGAAATTTTATTGCCATTATGCCGAGGACAGCTAAATTAATGATGCTTAATTTTAGGGTGTTCAATGATGTCGCCTCGAAAGGGTTGAACGGTGCCTGGTTTTATATGCTGATGTTTCCAGCAAGAACTTAATCATAAGAGAAGTATAAATAATCACAGAATCACAGAACATTAGAGACTGGAAGATCACCCAGTCAAATATCGCTGCCAGAGCAGGATCCCCTATGTCAAGTAGCACAGGAATGTGTCCAGGAGGGTTTTAAATGTCTCTAGAGTAGGAGACTCCACAACCCACCCTGGGCAGCCTGTTCCAGTGCTCTGTCACCATCAGTATGAGAATTTGCCTTCTCATTTTTATGTGGAACCTCCTATGTTCCAGTTCACACCCATTGCCCCTTGTTCTATCCTTTGATGACACTGAGCAGAGCCTGGCTCCATCCTCCTGACACCTGCCCTTTCCATAGTTATCAACATTAATGGGCTCACCCCTTAGTCTCCATTTTTCCAAGCTCAAGAGACCCAGCTCCCTCAGCCTCTCCTCATCAAGGAGCTGTTCTACTCCCTTCATCATCTTTGTGGCTCTGCGCTGGACTCTCTCAAGCAGCTCTGTGTCCTTGAACTGACAGGCTCAGAACTGGACACTGGACTGTTGCAGATGTGTCATTCGGTCATAGAATCATCACGGATTGGAAGGGACCTCGAAAAATCATCTAGTCCAGTCCCCCTGCCACAGCAGGATCACCTAGACCAAGTCACACAGGAACACATCCAGGTGAGTCTTGAACCTCTCCAGTGAAGGAGACTCCACAACCACCCTGGGCAGCCTGTTCCAGTGCTCTGTAGCCCTCACTGTGAAGAGGTTCCTTCTCAGGTTGATGTGGAACCATCTATGTTCATACTTTGAGGGTCTCTCACCTCACAGATGTTTAGCTGAAATATGATTAGAATTTATTACTTCATGGTTTTAAACTTTTATTCTTAGTAGAGCAACAGGACAAAGCTGGGCCTCAGTTTCTGTGTCTGATCTCCCTACTGGCTCTTCTAAAAGTCAATAGCCAGCCCTTAGGGCACTGGCATGCTTCAGACTGACAGCGTGGACCACATTTTCTGTGTCTTCCATGCCTCACACAGTCACAGGGTGTAGTCCACTCAGTGGGGAGAATGATTTTGTCCTGGGCTTTCAGACGTTCAAAAGCTGCTTCAAGTCAGAGGTGAGGGAACATTTATTGTGGAGGGTGTTCAGAAGAAATAACCACGGGAGAAGTGAAGCAGAAGAGTTGGCCTGGTGATTATGTAGAGGTCTGTAAAATCCCTTTTCCTTGCACCTGCCTGCCTGCAGTTATGGAATTTAATCTCTTTGATACCCTGATGCAATCCTGCTCATGTGCCTAGGACCTTGATGGGTTTGGACTGCTGCATTTAATACCCCTGATTCCCTCATTCCAGTGCCATGAAGGGCTATCTACTATAGGTTTCATTCTACAGTATTTCAAATTGGTTTTATTTATTTATTACTCTACTTACACGCTGTCTACAAACCCTTCCACTTTCCGTCTCACGCTGCGCGACATCGGCGCTCTCTGAGAGCGGTGTGCACTGTGCGTTTATTTATGTGGTGATGCTTCATTGTAAAAGTCAGGCTGCATCCTCTGTCCATTAACTGTCCATGTAACATTGATGTAAGTTATTCAATGGCCTTAAAACAGGGCCTTTAACTTTCAAGGAACTGCACGAAAGATGCTGTCTTCCTGCTCAGATTTAGTGGTGAGTAACAAGAACAAGTTGTGCTTCGCGGTAAAGTACAACCAGCTGCCGTTACCAGTGCCAATCCCGAGTCTGAACGGTCTTGTCGTTCTGACGCCGTTAAATACTTCGTGTCAGAACATCACACACAGCCAGTGATCACTGACAACCCAGGCGAAGGAGTAGAGCTCTGGATTTCCTCGGAGTTCATGTCACACAAACCTCTTGTTTTGTAGACAGCTCCGGCGTCTGAGCTCTAAGAAATGAGCTGCTCCTGGGCTTTTGGACTTCAGTGCTTTCGAGCCAGGGCAACCTGGTCTGGTGAGAGGGGTCCCTTCCCGTGGCAGGGAGCTGGGACTGGGTGGTCTGTGAGGTGTCTTCCAGCCTAAAGCATTCTGTGGTGCTGTGAACAGAAAGCTGTGTGTGTGATTGTTGCTGCAATACACCCTTGACATTGACTGGAGGCCATGGGGTTTTTTTTGCTCTAATCCTTTTACACTGAGAAAACGGTGTAGTCACAGGGAATCTTGAGTCTGCGTTTGATTCTGGGTCACCTCTGGGTTTAACTGTGTGAGAGACTGGCGCTTGCCCACGACTTATCGTGACAGCTCTGCTTTGCGACGTAAAGAGACCCAAGAAACTGCCAAGAACACCCTGGTCAGAACTTGATTCTTCAGTTGTAGGAAGGTAGTGGGAGGAATGGGAAGATCCACCATCCAGTAGCAGCAACTATAGCTAGTAAACCATGGAGGATGGTCCTAGAGCTCATCTCACTGTAAATGAGACAGACTTGGTGCAAGCAACAGAGACCTGGCTGCTAGAGCTGAGAGAAACCCAACTCAGGAAGCAGAGATGCTTCCATCAATCCTCAAGTTCCTACACGAGCCGTGCTGCTGAAGTGACAGAAGCCTTTCCTGTCTCAAATACCTTACTCCACTGAAGATGAAAAGGAGCACCAGGATGTAGAGCCTTAAAGCACTTTGGCACCAGCTTTCCGCTTTTGCATAGAGAGCCTGTTGATTTCCTTGGGAGCTGGAGACCTGCAAGGAATTCCTGTAGCTCAATGGAATTTATGTAGGAGGAGAAAGAAGAGGTTAAACTCAGATGCTTTTCGTCCCGTTGCACTTTCAAGCAGAAATCCATCCTCCATCTGACTATCTGCAGGGACTGAACTGGAGCGAGTTACAGCAGAGATGAAGCCATTCCAGCTGGAGGGTGAGCAGGCCTTCACAGGAAATGATTTGCATTCGATGTTCAGTTGTATCTGCGTTGTGAAGGGATACCAGCAGATCATGAGCACAAGGTAACCTCTAAGAGATACCTACAGGTACGTTGCTATTCAGCTTCATGTTGGTCACATCTCTGGCAATGGACGGCTCTCTTTTTCTGGTAAGAACATTAATTAACATCATGAGCAGTTGAATTTTGCAGCCCCAGCTTGCTGACGTTTGAGGTCACAGATCACCAAGAAATGGTTTGATGGCTTTGAGAACATGACACTGCTGGCTGCTATTGAAACCTGTCCCCGTGCAGAACATTGGATCCGAGGAATTTAAAGTCTTCACATAACTTTGCAATGTGAGCTGAACAGGAGCCACACCAGAATAGAAGAACCTGAAACCCAACCCCTAGATATAATGCGATAGATGACAGATGGATTTGGAACATCTTCAATAAATAAATAAAATACTTTTTAAGAGCAGCTCTATATAGACAGACTATGTTAAAAACCTGGGGATACAGGGGTAATGAGATCAGCGTCTTCCAGGCATCGGGAAGAGAGTTCTGGGCCCCTCGCTTCAAGAAAGAGATTGAAGGGCTGGAGTGAGTCCAGGGGAGCAACGAGACTGGAGAAGACACTGGAGGGCAAGTCTGATGAGGAGAGGCTGAGGGGGCCTGGGGGTGTCTAGCCTGGAGAAGAGACTCGGCAGGGGATCTTTTCCCTCCCTATAATTCCCTGAAAGGAGGTTGTAGTGAGATGGTCATTGGGTTCTTCTCCCAGACA
Organism: Rhinopomastus cyanomelas; assembly: GCA_013400115.1. Lineage (NCBI taxonomy): Eukaryota > Metazoa > Chordata > Aves > Bucerotiformes > Rhinopomastidae > Rhinopomastus > Rhinopomastus cyanomelas. The sequence goes on along the minus strand of VXBP01003359.1, from coordinate 28,089 downwards.
TCTAGTGCCAGGATGAGAGGGCAGGGCCCGAAGCTGCAACAGGGCAGGGTTAGGTTGGATGTTAGAAAGCCCTACCTCACAGAAAGGGTGATCAGACCCTAGAATGGACTGCCCAGGGCAGTGGTGGAGTCCCCATCCCTGGAGGTGTTTAAGGACAGACTGGCTGTGGCCCTTAGAGCCCTGGTCTGGCTGATTGTGCTGATGTTAGGTCCTGGGCTGGGCTGGATGATCTTGGAGGTCTTTTCCAGCCTCAGTCATTCTGTGATTCTAGTTTTGTTATTTTTATTTTTTCCTGTTAAAATGAACTCTGTGTTTCTATGTGTGGGTGTTCCTAAGGGTTCCAGGTGACATATGGGAGAGGAAAAATGAATTTTCACCGTTTTTTTCAATAGTTTTTTCTTTCAGAGGTGGACTCTTCTGGTCAGTGTAAAGCAGCACCTAGTGGAGCGGAATGAACTGAGGCAGGATTTGCTGTATTGGTCTGTTTAACGCGTGTTCAACGCCAAGTGCTGCTGGGGGTGCGTCGCTTGGTTCTCCTGTAATGCTGCAACCAGTTTTGTTTGACGTCTGACAACAGAGGATATCAAACACACCCAGCTGTGCCTTTGATGTGTAGAGTCAACCTGCCACAGCTCTGTGAAGGTTTGTTCAACATTGTCATTTAACTTCTAGCAGAGTTGATAATTATTGTCTATAAGTATTTGAAGGGTGGGTGTCAGGAGGATGGAGCTGGGCTCTTCTCAGCATCATCTAGTGATAGGATGGGGGGTGATGGGTGTCAGCTGGAACATAGGAGGTTCCACATCAACCTGAGAAGGAATTTCTTCAGAGTGAGGGTGACAGAGCACTGGAACAGGCTGCCCAGGGGGGTTGTGAAGTCTCCTTCACTGGAGAGGTTCAAGACCCAGCTGGATGTGTTCCTGTGTGACTTGGTCTAGGTGATCCTGCTGTGGCAGGGGGATTGGACTAGATGATCTTTCGAGGTTCCTTCCAATGAATCTGTGATTCTATGATTGTCATTATATTGCAAGTCTGTGAACTTTAAGGAAATCTCAGTTTCTATTCTATCTCTGTTTCTATTTTCTTATTTTCAAATAACAATTTGAGGAGTGAGCAGAAAGCACACAGGAACAGTATTTGGAAAACGTGTTCCATGGTCTTCAAGCACAGAGCAACCTACACGTGGAACAATGTAGAGAAAAATTGAATTTGTCTATTAAATAAGCACTCACTTATTTGCTTTAATTCATGGTAGTTCAGGATGAGGTACAGACCTGAGGAAACAGGCCTCTCTTGGTTTGTTTTCAGTATTTTATTTAGGTTTTTTTAATATTCATGGAGCACTGGAACAGGCTGTCCCAGGTGGGTTGTGGAGTCTCCTTCACTGGAGACGTTTAAAACCCACCTGGATGTGTTCCTGTGTGACTTGGTCTAGGTGATCCTGCTGTGGCAAGGGAATTGGAGTGGATGATCTTTGGAGGTCTCTTCCAGTCCCTGATGTCCTGTGATTCACTGAGGGAGATAACTTGAATTAGGCAACGACTGCCTTTTTCAAGTGTCTCTCAGTTGGCTAAAGCAAGGAGCACGTATCCAGACACCATTAAATTCTCTGTACTGTTATTTCCTGCCCTTGGAGGTCCTGATGCAATGGATTGTTTGAAACAAGAATTGTTATGGCCCAGATCTGGAGATATCAGTGGTAGGAATCAGAGGTCCTTTTGAAGAGCAGCTGAGGGAGCTGGAGCTCATTAGTCTGAAGAAGAGAAGGCTGAGGGGAGACACTATTGCTCTCTGAAGGGGCATTGAAGACCTAGATGCTGGCCTCTTCTCACAAGTGAACAATGATAAGACTAGAGGGAACAGCCTAAAGCTGCATCAAGGGAGGGTTAGGCTGGACATTAGGAAAAGTTTTTCTCTCCAAGAGAGTGTAAAGCACTGGAACGGGCTGCCCGGGGAGGTGGTGGAGTCACCAACCCTTGATGTGTTTAAAAGTCACTTGGATGAGGCACTTAGAGATCTGTTTTAAGGGTGATATAAGAGCAATGTTAAAGTCTGGACTTGATGGTCTTACAAGTCTTTTCCAACCTAAATGCTTCTGTGATTCTGTGGCTAGTTCCTCACGATGTGGTACCGGGGAACTCATGTTAAAAGTGATCTTGGCACAGTGGGGCTGTGATTCTTGACCTCTGGGCAATGCAAGCAGAGTCTCCCGAGTGCGGCCGGCTCTGCCTGCTCCCCCCACTCTCACATTCCAAGGCCACGGGCAGGACATACCGTTATTTATTGGTTCTTGTTGAGCCACCAACTGCTGTAACAGCGTGCAGCTGTCTTATTGTTAGTAGGTGGAGACCCCTCACTTTGCTTCTCTTTACTCGAGGAAAAGTCCTGTGGCCAGCTGCCGAGCGGAACGCTGCTCCGTCAAGTTACTTGCGTGAGCCCAGCTGATGTCAGACATCAGGAGTGGGAACTACCAGGAGACCAGGTGCTGTTTACCCTGGTATGTAGGCATTTCCTTGGCTGCCAATGAAGTTAGAATGAGCTAACCCCAAGGCCCTCGTGGGGTTAGTTCAAACAAAAACACTTCAGAAATGTTTTAAGTTACAGAGCTACCTAGTTTTTGAGCTACTCTTGAGGCATCTGCCTTACAGTTTTTACAGCTTGGGAGAGTAATTAATAGCTTCTAAGACATAAAAATCACTGTAAGGAGGTGAGAGCAGATGAGAGTTGTAAGGAGATGAGAGGAGTAGGACCTCAGTGTCCATCTTCTGTTTGTTATTCAGAATCACCAATCATTTGGTTTGCATTATGGGAGCAAGATAAAGGCTGATCAGACCCTGGAATGGGCTGCCCAGGGCAGTGGTGGAGTCCCTGTCCCTGGACATGTTTAAGGACAGACTTGCTGTGGCCCTTAGTGCTCTGGTCTGGGCCATGTTAGGTCCTGGGCTGGGCTGCATAATCTTTGAGATCTTTTCCAACCTCAGTGATTCTGTGATTCTTGGATACAAGGAGAGTGAATGGCTGGTAGCAGCACCCAAACTGGAATGGAGTGTTCAGAGAGGGGCTCACAACTTCATCCACTCAATGCTCTATGAGACTGGTTGCTAACTGTGTAGTTTCCTCATAGTCTGCCTCAGCACACAGGAAGAAATACTTATTAGTCATGGGAATGACTTAGTGATTTAAAAGAGACCAGTGTAGCAACAGAGATCTGGAGGGAAAGATGGACCCTTCCATCTCCTTTTCTTGATGGACCCGGTCAACTTCCCTCACAAAATTTGAGGAGATGGTGCATTCTCAAGGGTGGCTTTTGACTTTTGAAAATGTGTGACTGGTTGGTTTGAGATGTTTTCTTCTTGGACAGGTAAACTGTTCATAGTTTTCAGTGGACTGAGCCTTTATAGCTCATTCTCTGTGTCACTAGTCACCGATGTACATTCAGCACTGTACACCTCAGGAATGGGATTTGACTGAACAGTTCACAAATTCACTGTTTAACAGACCTCAGCTTTTCCAGCTCTGTTTTTGTAATGAAGAGATGGCAGAAGCACTGGTTTACAGTTGTGTTAGGGTACTCGCATCACTTATCTGGCTATGGTGGTCTTGGCCTGGGGCTACCGCATGTGCCGTTTTCTCTTTAAGGTCTGTAGGAGTGGCCAATAGATCTTTGAGGGCTTAACAGGGTCTCCTGAGTGATAATGGTATCAGACAGTCACCGGATGGTGAAGTTCAGGGGTAAGTAACCTGTTCTTGCTCTTCTCTAAGCCAGATGATTGCTAATATTGTTGGTTTTAGTTTTGTTCTGCTGAAACTGCTGCACGACATCAGTGTTGGTGTTAATTTGTCCCTTGGTATTTCTCCTCATGGAGTGATTTATAGAGTTTCAGCTTTACTCGGGAAAGAAGCAGAAAGTGATTGGGAGATTTTGAATGGCAGGAGAGAGGTAATAAAAATGACAAGACTTCTTGTCCTGTGCTTTGGAACCCACTAGGAATTGCCTGACAGGCATGAACCCACATGCCCAGGCTGGCACCAGGCAATGCAACAAGCTGAGATACCTGCTCTCACAGTCTTTTTGAAAGGCTCTGTCTTGTGAGTTGAATAATAAAAAGGGCAAGATTTAGGCAAGCCCCAAGGTTTTTGAGAATAGCAACAGCAGTAGATTTGAAAGTGTCTTAGTGAGACTGATAATCAGAGGAACATCAGTGTGTCTTGGAGATGTAACATCAATACTTTGGGGATGTCTGTAGAGGTTACGTGATCTAGCTCCTGCCTACTCCATTCTAACAATAAATTTGTCTATCTGCACCATGATGAATTAGTTTGGAGCGTTGCCGTAGAACATGCAGATAGCTGCCTCGCTCCAGGAGGACTTTAATCTGTCAACAAAATGAAGGTCTTGATTCAAGGTTACTCAGGTGCTTCTGTAATGAAAATTGAGTGCCTTCATTTGCACAGAATTTCTGAGAATGCTTGTGAATCTTTGAAGCAACAGCCAGCATGCTTCTCCGCCTAATTCACCCCTGGTTATCCTTTGGGAGGTTTAATTCTCTGTGACTCTAGGGAAGAGCAAGCAGAAAGGGTCTGGTTTTACTTTTAACTGTGACACCAAGTGTTGCAGAAGAACTAGAATCACAGAATGACTGAGGCTGGAAAAGACCTCCAAGATCATCCAGCCCAGCCCAGGACCTAACATCAGCACAATCAGCCACCAGGGCTCTAAGGGCCACAGCCAGTCTGTCCTTAAACACCTCCAGGGATGGGGACTCCACCACTGCCCTGGGCAGTCCATTCTAGGGTCTGATCACCCTTTCTGTGAGGAAGGGCTTCCTAACATCTAACCTAACCCTGCCCTGTTGCAGCTTCGGGCCCTGTCGTCTTGTCCTAGCACTAGTTGCCAGGGAGAAGAGCCTGATCCCCACCTGACTACAACCTCCCTTGTTGTAGAGTGGGAGAAGGTTCCCCCCGAGTCTCTTCTTCTCCAAGCTAAACACTCCCAGCTCCCTCAACATCTCACCAGACTTTCCCTCATGACAGAATTAAGACACCAGTGTTGATCCAGATCCCTCTTATTGGACAAAATCAGTCAGAAATATTCTCTTGTTAATGAGCTACGTGGTAACTCCTGTGTAAACACGGAGCTATGACCTCCCTGTCCACACTGCCATTACCTATTCCTCCTCGTGAGTGATGTGTTCCCAGTCCAGCTTAGTTCTTCTCTAAACTTCACTTGTCTTGAGAACCAGGGGGTTTCTGTAGTCCAGTCAGGACTAGCTCTTATGATTGTGTGGCTACATAAGTCAAGTGTGACTTTCAGCACCTCAGCTTTTTCAGTTTCACTGCTGGAATTCTGGATGGCAAGTGAATTCACAGGTTAAATGTCTTTGTCAACGCAGTCTGCCCTGTGTCTGCATCTTCAGACCTCTGCAGCATCTCAGAAGAATAGGTAACCCCTGCTCAGTGTGACTGTCTTTAAAAAAAGATGCTGACCTCCAAGCCAATGTAAATAGATTATTTATGGAAATAAAGAAGTTACTGTTGGGGTCAAACTTGTCCCAAATTCTTCTGTGAGTGGAGCGGTGGGTGTAATCGAGAGAGCAGGAGTCATGAGGTTAATGAGGTCACACAGCCAGGGTCTGCTCTGGGTTTACTATGACATGAAAGATCAGCTCTGAGCCTGACTGGCACCTTCACTTAGCAGCAGCACCACCCCAGCACCAAGCTGTTTGGAAACCTGAGACCATCTGCCATGAGCCCTCATCTTGCTGCATGACAGCATTCAGGAGCCATGTGAAACCACTTAGAGCATCTTGCTCCGTCCATGGTTTTGTAAACACCTTTGTTAAGGGTAAAGATTCATGGATGGAGCTCCTCTTGCTCCAAAGGATGACAGAATTATTAAAAGTGCAGCTACCCAGGTCTGAAAGCTCTTATTAACCATCCACTTAGCTGCCAGTCAGCTCTGTTTGAGCTGTGTGAAATGTCCTGTTTCACAGTGCCATCAGGAAGGGCAGAGCTCTTGCAGTCAGGAGCTGTTACCTGAAGGATGGGAATGATGTGCCTCCTGCTAACAACTGGCCAGTCCCAGTAGACTGCTGCCACTGGGAGTTTTCTTACCGACGCTCTCAGGATGCTGCGTGGTAGCAAAGCTCACGCAGCAAAAATGAAGCGAAATGGCTTGTAGCAGGGCACTTCTGCCCCAGGCACTGACTGAGGAGAGATTTCTGCGGAAGGTGGGCAGAGATCTTCGGTCAAGACAGACACCCTGGGCAGCAAAGCTGCACAAGATATGGTCGTTTGCTCTGGTTAAGTGCTGCTCCTAGTGCTGTGTTTGGCAACGCATCTCCAACGAGCCCAGCTTCTGGCAGACCACGAGCCAGCTTTTGAAGTTGACTAGAAGGTTTTCTGTTGGAATATTCCCTTTTCCCTTGTATTCTCATTGGAATATAGCGTCGCCTCAAAACCAAATGTTTCTTCAAGCTACTTAGGAAGATCTGGTACCTTCCAAACTGCATCTTTTGCTGCCACGTAAGGAAGATCCTGCCCTCCTGAAGATTTTGTAAGGAAAAACTGAAAATTGTTTGTGGAAATTCAACCCCCTTCCCTTTCAGAGCTTGAAAGAGAAATATCTGTCATTTCATTTTCTTGGTGTTTTGTTTTAGAATGTAGTCTCTCTAATATTAAATGCTCCTTGCACCAGAAGTCTGAATGCTCTTGTTAAAAATCCAAACTTGTTTTGAAAAATGGATTCTTCACTTCTGTTTCTTCCATTGGTTTTTGTTTTTATTTTGGAAGGAAAGCAGAACATCTGAAAAGAGGAAGAACTTGTGTCCCTGTTCCTCCCAATGCCTCTCACCTGAGTCCTTTGTGAGCACTGCCAGGGCTGCAGCGAGTTACTGCTGTCCTTGTCAGGCTTGCTGGCCAAGACCTTCACTGTCATTGCCACGCTGACCGGGCTTTGTCTTGCCCAAATAAAACCCAGTGAGAACTGCAGCACCTGCCTTCAGCAGCTGTCAGGCCCTTTGACACCTCAGCAGCTCTGGAGAAGGTGTGGAAATAACCTGTGGATGGGTTTCTACACCATCACACAGCGGAATTCCTTCCCACACATCTCTGGCCTGTTTTTTCCCCTGGTTTGGGTTGGCCCAGTCCTGTGAACCCAAGTGCTCTCTGCGCTGAGATTGGGCTGCTCTTTTGTCTTTTCCCAGCTCGTTGGCAGCAGGATGGTTTTCTGTGGGTCTCAGAGTAACTGAAGCTCAGTGCAGTGAGTATTAGTGTTGGGAGAGAGAATGTGCTTTGTGCTCTATGTTGGTATTTAAGCGGTTTGTTTCACCTGGGTGGCTCCCTCCTTGTTCCCCAGCACTTCCGTTTGATGGACTGTTTCTCTGGGCTCTTCTGCAGTTAGTAGTCCTTTGAAGAAACCCCATAGCCTAAAAAGTTTATAAACAGAATCAGCATCAAAGATGAGGTGGGAGGTTGTTTTGTTTAAATGGAGCCTTGGGCTTAACATTTCCAACCCAATACTGTGGATTAGGTTACAAATCGAGCATCAGCTCACTTCTTCACTCCATTTTACTCCAAAAACAAGCTGGTCCTAAAGTCTTCCAAATGCATTTCTGAAAAAGCAATGCCACGAGTTGACGTGATGAAAGACTCTCTTAATGGCACCTTGACCCTCCCTCTGTGACTCTCGTCCTGGATCTGTTAACTAATGTGAGAACCACGGAGAGCTGCTGCCACGCTTGATTAAAATAAGCACCGTGTCACTCGGGGAGAACGCGCCTGTTCCCGTCGCTAACACTTCACGGCGGGGCCAGCAGCGAAGAAAAGCCACCTCACGCAGCCGTTGAGGTTTCAAACTTCCATCCCCCAGCAAGCCCAACGAAAATGCTAAGATCCTTAGCGGTTCTTCTAATTAAAGGTAGCACTTCAGATCAGTCACAACACAGATCCAGGTCATGACAAGGAATGGAAATAATTTTAAAGTCAGTGATGGATGGTCCCCTGTTGATAATAGATGCTGGGCAGGAACTGATCCTCAGTTCTCAGACCTCTCTGCAGACCACAAAAAAACAGTAAGACCTTGAGAAGTGTTCTAAAACCTGATAGATTCTTCGTAGGGTCCCCAAAAGGTTAGGAAAGGAATGTCTGACACTAGACTTTGTCCTCTTCATACTGCCATACTCTCTAAATCTCTTTTTCTCCACAACTGGTGCAAAGATGAGGGGACTGCAGACTGTGCTGTCATTCAGCAAGACCTGGACGGGCCGGAGAGCTGGGCAGAGAAAAACTTAACCAAGTATAACAAGTGTAAGTGTAGAGTCTTGCATCTGGGCAAGAACAACCCCAGGTACCAGTAGATGTTTGGGACTGACCTGTTGGAGAATAGTGTAAGGGAAAGGGACCTGGGGGTCCTGGTGGACAGCAGGATGACCAGGAGCCAGCAATGTGCTTTTGTGGCCAAGAGGGCCAAGAGTATCCTGGGGTGGATCAGAAGTGGGGTGGTTAGCAGATCAAAAGAGGTTCTTCTCCCCCTCCACTCTGCCCTGGTGAGACCACACCTGGAGTGTAGTGTCCAGTTGTGGGCTCCTCGGTTCAAGAGGGACGTGGAGCTGCTGGAGAGGGTCCAGCAGAGGGCAACGAGGATGATGAAGGAGGTGGAGCACCTCCCTTATGAGGAGAAACTGAGGGAGCTGTGAAGCTGAGCTTGGAGAAGAGGAGACTGAGGGGTGACCTTGTTAATGTCTATAAATATTTGAGGGGTGGGTGTCAGGAGGATGGAGCCTGGCTTTTCTCAGTGGCATCTAGTGACAAGACGAGGGGCAATGGGTGTAAGCTGGAACATAGGAGGTTCCACATCAATCTGAGAAGGAACTTCTTCCCAGTGAGGGTGACGGAGCACTGGAACAGGCTGCCCAGGGGGGTTGTGGAGTCTCCCTCACTGGAGACATTTAAGACCCATATGGACATGTTCCTGTGTGACTTGGTCTAGGGGATCCTGCTGTGTCAGGGGGATTGGACCAGATGATCTTTCGAGGTCCCTTCCAATCCCTAATGATTCTATGATTCTGTGAAGATTTTTATTGCTTGTCTTCCAGTCTGAGAGACAAAAGATGCCCTCAGTTAATCCTGTTGAGCTTCTTGAGGAGCTGGACGACATTAATGGCAGCAAAGCCCGTTTAGGAAGATTTAGCTAGCGGAGAGCTGCACAGGTTATCAGCACCAAAAGTTTTTACAAACCTCTCCTGTTGCTCTGCAGTGGAAAAGAAGACTGGATGCCTTGTTCTTACCTTGGGCACAGTAAGATGTTCTTTTAAAGGACTGTGTAAAGCTCTAGAATTACGTTCGTAGCTGAAAAGAAATTTCCACAGTAGAAGGAAACCTTCGGTTGTACTAAGGATATGTGGGAGGCCGAGGGCTTTCCTGGGGCTATTCTGTCTGTGAAATCAGCTTCCCTAAGGGACAGGTCAGTCTTGTCACCTCTGCAGTGACTGCTCGCGTGTGCTCTTCTGTTTCTCCGAGCAGGTTTATAAGGCGCAGGTCAAGGAAAAACGATCGGTTGGGTGGAACAGCCTTAGTGCAACTCGGGGCAGAGCCTGGCCAGTGAGCTTACCCAAGGCTGATAAAAACCAAAGAGGGGTGCTGCCCCACCTCAGTGGTTGTTTTGCTGGAGGCAGAGAGTGTGAGCTCAGTGCATGCAGTGGTTCTAAAACTGGACCCTGTGCAGAGGTGGGCACGGCCTCCTTATCTTAATGGTGGTTGTTGCTGCTCTCTCATTATCGAAGAGTGATCTTGGTGCCTGAAACAAACTGATTTAGCTTTTCTGTGAGGGGCACACAACTCAGCACGGAGAGCACCAGTGCAGCCTCTATAGTCCCAACATCCTGAAATCATACTAAGGCTACAGAATTGAAGAACGTAGGAGTTTCTTTCACATCAACAGCAAGGTCACATCCTAGCTGGTATTACCTTCTCAGCCACAGATGGCTCCCCACAACTGTTCTTTCTCTCTTTTAGAGACCTTTTTCCATTATCCTTATTTCCTCCCATAACTAGGGCTGCGATCTGTCTTTTCAGGGAACAGATTTTATCTCCTTCCTCTAATCTTCATGGAGGAAGGCCATGTGCGGGAAGAGAAGCTTTTCTTGAGCAAAGCTGAAGCCTGTGATCAGTGAGGTTCTCGCCCCCATACCGCACTCCTTCCTCCCTACCGGCTCCTGCTACGTGTAGTTTCAACTAGAGCTTGACAATAAGATGCTGCAGCCGTGGGCAATGGCATAGGAGGTGTCAGCTGCCCCACCCCAGCATCATCACTAACACTGAACGGCTAATGTGAAAGTGCACAGAGCCACTTGCTCCCTGCTGTGGTAGTTCTCGTTCTGCTTTCCCACAGTTTATCAGCTGGCAGTGGCCAGCAGCTGCAGATGAGATTTGTCACTGGAAATCTGACAATGGATGTTGTCAGCCCCTACGGGCCCAGAGCTACTCCCATGGCTGAGACTGAGCACTAAGGATGGTCCGGGTTCTGTGTTCCACTCTCTCAGGAAGGAGGCTGTCCACACGCCAAATCACTCTTTATGTGAGAAGAGGGTAGAAAAGAAGTTTAATTTACAAAAATCAGAGAGGAGCTCCTAAATCAATCTAGAGACAAACAAGCTGTAAATCAAATAAATGTCCCAACAAATACCTGGCTCTTCACTGCATTTTTAGGGGTTTGTTTAGTCTTATTCAGCTAATAGAGCTGAGCACTGAGGTGGATGGATGCACGTCTCAGGTGGTTCTTCAGTCACATCATAGCACCATCTCTCCAGGTAATGAGTATTTCCTGGATTATTCCAGTAATGAGGTAAGGAGGACGTGTAGGTGTCGTACCACTGCCCTCCAGTAACATTCTTCTCTTGGTATAGGTTGGATGGCAGGGGAAATCCGGGTTCATTCAGCACAAATATGTGATTCCATGCAGGAAGAACTCAATCCTGTTATTTGAACAAGGAGTAGTTTGGGTTTTAGTAAGTTTCTCCTGAGATTGTTCACTCTTGGAAAGTACAGAATGATTCTGAAAGCTTTAACCAGTTGGTGTTCTGTGCCCTTCCAGAAATAATGCCAGTCCTCTGACAAGAATTCATGGAAAGGAGACAATTAATGAATTTGGGGCTGTGTTTGTTAGGAATGGGAAACTGGAAGAGAACCACACTGAAGAGAGTGCTGTTCTGTGCAGACTGTGCTGTTGGAACCCTACATCCCTCTGTGGGGTGCTTGGCATGAGCTTTGTGGGGATGTTGCCTGGGAAGTGCCCTGCAGTCTCTAAGACAGGTAATGCTATGGAAAGGACGTGGGGCTGCTGGAGAGGGAGCAGAGAAGGGTAACTGGCCTGATTGGAGGTCTGGAGAACTGGTCTGATGAGGAGAGACTGAGGGAGCTGGGGCTGTCCAGTCTGGGGAAGAGAAGGCTGAGGGGAGACCTCACTGGTCTCTACAACTACCTGAAGGGAGATTGGAGGGAGGTTGGTGTTGGCCTCTTCTCCCTAGAGACTAGCACTAGGGCAAGAGGAAATGTTGTCAAGCTGTGCCAAGGGTCAGAGGGTCAGAGTGGGTCTGAGGGAAAATATCTTCCCAGAAAGAGTGGAACAGGCTGCCCAGGGATGGGGTGGAGGCACTGCAGACAGGGTGCTTTGGGAGATGGATTAGTGGTTGGGGGTTGTAGGCAGACTATTGGACTTGATGGTCTTGAAGGCCTTTTCCAAACGTAGTGATTCTATGGCTGAGTGCTGGAGCTTGATTTGCACATCGTGCCTTTTCCCCTCCAGGTCTCTGTGCAGTGCAGGGTAGACACGTGAGAGGCTGAGGCACAGGATGGGTCCCTGAAGACACTCACTGTGTCCTTTTATCATTATTTTTGTTATCTCACAAATGACTGCCCAGGCTATTTCAGCCCTACACATAGATCTTGGCACCTTCTTTTACAAGAAGACACCAGTGGGCACTCCTAAATATGGCTACCTAACACAGCTAGGTGGCCAGCAGAGTTTGAGGAGGAAAGGGCACAGGGGTTCAGCCTCTTCAGTCTCTCAGAAGCAGCCAAAGCATTTTTTGGCACACGCTGTTAACTGCAGCAAAAAATTCAACGGGATGATAAAAGCAACAACAGCAACCACCAGCTTCAGCCTTTTCTTTCCTGCACCGCTTAGCTGGATGTAATGTTTGATCTTTGAGGTTACTGATGTGTGATTGTTTGCCCAATCTTGTTTTTCCTTCTCTCTGCAAATCCTTTTAACTAACTTTCAGGGGTAATTTTCCATTCCCGTTTATTTTCTTTCCCAGACACGTTGCACAGTTTAATGTCCTCAGCTGTTGCCAGGGAAACAGAATTTTGAACCTGACTTGTCAAAGAAATGCAGGAGCAATTATTTCTGAAGTATTTCTATAAAGCTGGATCCAAGTTGATCTCTTGGATTTTTAAGGTAGTGCTGGTAGCAGGCTTTTGTGAGATTACTCAAGGCTTTCAGGGGTAACCCTCCTATGTTTTAACTTCAGCTGTTCAGCATCACTTTTCTTTGGGTGCCCCACTTGGAGTCCCAGCAAACCTGACCCAGCTGTTTCCAAGCAGAGAGCTCATGAAATGGTTTAGATGGGTTAAACTGATCCTCACAGCTGTCTGTTCTGTCACAGCTGGCTGTCACTCCAGTGCAGCAAGGTGAGGAATACCCTGCCAGTAAAGGCTGACTGGGAAGGGAAGAGCATCCTCTCTGCTGGAGTCTGGGTTCATATATCTGGGGCAGCATCTTTTCCAGGTGAAACTGCAGCTGAGCTTTCAGTTGTTTCTTCCCTTGTGCTGCTCTTTGAAAGGAACTGCAGGCTCCACTAGAGCTGTGGCTACAGGGGTGCACGGGGAGATGTGTTATGTGGACAGGCCTGAGTTCTCACCTTCACAGAATCACAGACTGGTTTAGGTTAGAAGGAACCTTAAAGATCATCTGGTGCCAACCCCCTGCCACGGGCAGGAACATCTCTCACCAGACCAGGTTGCCCAGAGTCCCATCAAACCTATCCTTGAGCACTTCCAGGCACAGGGCTCACCCTCTGATGTCCTCCTCTGCTTCGTGTGGTGGCAGATCACACCAGCTTAGAGTTCAGGAAGACTCAAACATGGAGATGTAGGAGGGAAAGAGCAGGTTGAGCGTGTTGAGCTGCCACCAAAGTCAGCTGCAGTCCATGTGATGTGTCAGGGTTGTTCCAGAGCCTCTCCTCTGGAATGTGTAACTCCCTCTGAGATCAGGGGCTATTTTCAGCTGGTGGGTAAGCACCTGCACTCTGCCATACCGACCACACAGCCTTGTGCAGGGGTATCCAGTGTCTAATGTTGCTGTAAAGACAGCCTTCAACTCCAGAGCTAAAGAATAAACATGTATCTCATTTATATACAAAGTATAATAAAAAGAATAATAAATTTAGAATCAATGTTACCTTTCCCTTAGTTTAGCCATTTCAGGGAAAGGATCCAAACACACACCCTTTTCTTTTGTCAGCATGAGTTGTGGACAGTTTTCACTGCACCCTGGTTGTGGGATACAGGGAGCCTGACCAGCTCAGCAACGTCCTCAAAAGCCAAAGAGAACTGATGTGACACCACTTGAACTCTACCTCTACTTAACCTTCCAGAGGAGCTACTGGAAAACCTCATTACACCTGTCCTCTCCTAGCACAAAAATCACTATCTTAAAATGTCAGGTAAAAATATTTCAAGACAAACAACAGATCTGGGTTTGTTTTACTGAAATAGTTCTGTTGTCTTCCTCAAGCTGTAACAGTAGACGTTCTTTTTTGGGTGGTTAAGACCCAAGTAATGTGATGTTTTTGTTTAAAGTGGTCATCTGGCTACCTTGCTATACTTCTTGATAAAAGGAGGGGGTGGGGGGATGGAAAGAAGGAAAAAGCAGCTGAAAAGTCCTTAAGGATCTGAAGGCCTGGCTCAGTTCTCTTTTAATTTGGAATAAGCAAAGGATTTTCACCTGTCTGTTCCACTGCTAATGCACTGTAGCTGCTGGTGGGCACCATCACTTCCTCATGGTGCTGAGACCCCCACAGGGTCTTGTTCTAGTTTGGAATAAAAGGGATCCCTGTGGTACTTGCTGTCAGTCATTTCCACGTGTTGAGCATCATGTTTGGGCTGCCTGGATTGCGTAGCTGTCTTTGGAAAATAGCAGAAACTGCCTTTTTCTTCTCAGTTGCAGTCTACTTGGCCATTTCTAGCAATTGGTAGTCAAGTACTTCAAATGGGAAAACTGTTTGTTTAGAAAGGCTCTTTTTTTCCCCTCCTGTTGTGAGGATTAATTTTGAAGCCTTCTCAGTGTTGATTTTGTTCTGGAGTGTTCTCTAAGGTTGGTGTTTACAGAAGTGAAAGCTGTGGCCCAGGTCCCGTGCAGAGGGCTGCTGACTGACAGTTAATCTAGAAGTGCAGCAACTGTGAAGTCTTTCTAGCCAGACTTGTCAGGGGTTTGTTTTGGAAGACACAGATTTAAACAAAGACTTCCATACCCAAATCAGCTAGCAAATGACAACTCGGCACACATCAGTGGCTCTGTGGTAACTGTCTCTGTGTGTTTTTCAGATCTCAGGCTCTCCTTAGGAGACAGAAGGTAAATTGATTTTCACCTTCATGTAGAACCGAGTCCCTTCCAATTAACTGGCTTGCATTTGCCAGCATGGATTGACTGGAGAAGTGAGGAGAGCTATGGCAGGTCCAGCCTGCAGCTGAGCAGCACATCCCTCTCCCCTGGCACTCCCATCACTTACAGTGGTGGGCCAGCTCGTGTGCCACTGGAAATGGGGGAAAGAGGAAGCAGGGCCATGTGGAGAGGCACTGTCTTTGTTCCATCGATCTCTGAGGTCAGCCAGGGCTTGTTAATTCTTTTCAGTAGAACACCCACTCAAGAAGTAGCTTTTTCCACTGGGAAGTGGGTGCTGCCTCTCTTGGAGCCCTTCCTGATGTTCTGGTTGTCCGACCCATTCCCGAGATCTCTCTAATGCCCGCTGGCTTCCTGCTTGCCTGGAACAAATCTAGGTGGGGAAAGTGAGCTAGCCCTGTCATTTTCCTGTGTGGTGCTGGCTCTTAAGCTGTTAGATAAAATATCTTTGGGACAGGTGTTTCTTGGTCTAAGCCTCCGTTTCCTCATGCAATGGTGTAAGGGTACAGGATCTCTCTCCTCAGCAGCTGGAAGGACCCTTGAAGGCTTTAGCATTTCTTCTATGCTCTTCTTAAAGAGGGACAGGCCATGCTGGTGATGATGAAGCAGAGATCTACCCTCTCAACCAGCTTGAGGCTGGCTCAGCATGGAGTGAGGCATCTCACAGCTACCCATGGAGAGAGGAGCTTCCACAGAATGGAAGCAGTGCAGTTTCATTTGGGTCATCATTTGTGTCAAAACAAAATCACAGAATCATAGAATCACTACAGATTGGAAGGGACCTTGAAAGATCATCTAGTCCAATCTGCCTGCAACAGCAGGATCACCTAAGCCAGGTCACACAGGAACTCGTCCAGTCAGGTCTTGAATATCTCCAGTGAAGGAGACTCTACAACCTCCCTGGGCAGCCTGTTCCAGTGCTCCGTCACTCTCACTGGGAAGAAGTTCCTTCTGACATTTATATGGAACCTCCTATGTTCCAGCTTGCAACCATTGCCCCTTGTCCTATCACTAGATGACACTGAGAAGAGCCTGGCTCCATC
>VXBP01003359.1:0-12287 GCA_013400115.1 Rhinopomastus cyanomelas | reverse complement strand
GTGTCAGCGACACCACCCAGCTTTATGTCATCAGCAAACAAAATGGTCAGTAGTGCTGGCAGTTTGGCATCACCTGCTGTAGGTCCCTACAGAGTACTAATAGTTAGTTCCACTTCAGAGTTCCTGATCTGGCCAAGGCAGAGCTGGGGCCAAATGGATTTTAGGGTTGATAAAATTCCATGTTTGTTTTCTAGAGGACTGAGTTATGCAAAGACCTAGTTCTCTGCTGCCTTACCTGAGGCACTCACTCCAGCTGGAAAAGGGCACACTTAGGCTGGACTTGAGGAAAAAGTACTTTAATCTGAGGGTGGGGAATCCCTGGAGCGGGCTGACTGCAGAAGTGCTGCAGGCCCCATCCCTGAAGCCATTCAAGGGCTGCCTGGACAGCGCTCTGGGCAATCTGGTCTAGGGAGTGATGTCCCTGCTTGTTGTAGGGGGGGGTTGGACTAGATGTCCTTACAACCGCGTGATTCAGTGAAACAGAGGTGAGACGCGAGCGGCTTTGCCCCTCACCGAACGAGAGAGCACCGCCGGGTGGCAGAGCACATGCTCTTGCTGAGAGTGAGCATCCTCCCGAACTGAAACACCGCGTGTGTGGAAGTTCCAAACCCTAAAAGCTGTGACAAGCTGTACAAACCGGTTTTGGTTATTTGCGGGACTCAGACACACGGAGTACGCGGTGAGGCAGCGCTGCTCCTCACAAGCTGCGCGGTGGGAGATGCTGTCTGGCGAGCGAGTGACGGCTGGAGCCACCGGGCTGCTCCGGGCTTTGGTGGTGCTCGCCTAAGGGTGAGAGGGAAATGCTGCTCTGGAGGAACAGCGGAGCAGAAGGAAACCAGAGCTGCCATCTTGTGTGAGGAGCTGCCACTGCACTAAAAGAAGCTGAAATGACAAGATGGGTAAAAGTTTGTTTTACCGTCGGAAACTCCTTAAGTGAAAGTTAATGTCCTGCGTAGTGACCGGTTCTTACTTTTCCTTTTATTTCTTTTTAGCTAGTGCAGATGAATCACTTTGTCCTCAAGCCCCATTTCCTAGCTTCAGCAGGACTGAAACTCAGTGAGAGGATGCTGAAGCAGCCCCGTTCTTTGTCTGCACCAACTAGCAGAGCTGACTGGCCATGGAGCAGGACGTTTTGCAGCAAGGAACACCAGAAAATACTTTTGTATAATTGTACATGTGTGGTAGCCACAGACAAGCTTATCACAGAATTACCGAGGCTGGAAAAGACCTCTGAGAGCATCAAGTCCGGCCTATGCCTAACCACCACAGGGTGTTGATGAATCAGATGGTAGCTGGCATGTTTCTCTGAGCATCTTGGTGGGTTCTTGGTAGGATCTGCATTTGTAACTTCTCTTTTTCTTGCTGGATGTGGATGCTTAGCACAACCAGGCAAAGACGTGTCCTTGGCAATACTGGAAGTTCAGAGGTGCTTTCCCGGTCCACATTTCCCCATTCCCTGCTAAATCCCACAAGCAAGGCTGACTGTGGGAGCCATCGTAGCAGATTATAAGTAGACCTTCTGCCCTTCCTGTCTAGTAACTGACAAGCAGAAGAGAGACTCTGTAACTTCCTCCTACCTCTGCCTGTTCCTGTAACCCTCTTGAGAGCCAGCACTGTTTCACTATAAACAGATTAATGTCTTCAGTAAACCCTAATGAGAGCAGTGGACATTGTCTACCTCTTCCCTAGAAAACATGATCTACTATGGCTACTTGCCGCAAGGAAACCTTGTTTTCCTAGGAAGACAAGGCATCACTGGAAAAGGGCCTATTGCTAGTGATCACCAGTTCTTCTGATAGGCTGTTTGAATCTTCCTCTGGTGTTGCTTTTCACCTCTGTCATTAACCAGTCCTGCAAGCACACTACTTTTAGTGACAGATCCTTTAATAAACTCCTCCCCAAACCAGTGCAGAGCTGCACCGTAGCTCCTTTTTTAACCCTTTTCCTATCAACACGACCCGTAGCTGTCTTCAGCCTTTGTTGTATTGTTTCTGTCTCTTTATTCTTTATCTATTAATGCCTCGTGGCATAGTTTATCACCTTCACTCAAGTCCCAGACAGATCAGGTTGCTGAGAAAATCGGCAAAGAAAGTCGCGGGCTCAGCTTGGCACAGTCCGTCTGCCATGAACCCATGTGCGCTAACCCCTCTACTGGACATCACTGTTTCTTTTAATATCCAGTCTGTTGAGTGGATTTTGGGGGGGACACATTCAGACACCGTGTTGGGTTGGCATGATTGATGTATTTCCCTCTCATTTCACCCTCTTGTTCCACCAGGAGTGGTTAGGCAGCAGCACCGGTGGGCAAGTGGGGAGGTTGCTGGTGGAGAAGGTTTTAAGGGAATACAGACAGCGTGCGGGCGGCAGGAGCGCAGAGGGGGTCCTGGGAAGAAGGAGGGGTGGGGAGAAAAGGGTGAGAAGCCATTTCTGAGATGGTCTGTGCATTTCCTTTTCAGCTCTGCATTTCACCCTTGCAACCTCTGCTATCCAAGAGCCCTGACTGTGTTTTGGCTTAGTTTTCCTTCTGAGCTCTGCTCTGGGACTACAACCTTCCCTCTGGCCCCAGTCACCCTGGGACTACATGCCCGCTGCACCATGTTTCCCTGCCCTGGCTCCACCTCTGGTCCTAGCACCTCACTGCTGCTGCTGGCCTGGCAGCTATCCAGACTGCAGCTCCAGTTGTGCTCTTTCTTTTTACGTTGCTTCTTTCTCCTTGTACACCCTCTTTCCTCTCATAACCCCTCTTGGTTTCTCCTATCAAAGTGATAGCATTTTATTCCAGTCACCTGCTGTCTCTCTTATTCTGAAATTCTTCTATTAACAAGAATCTGCCCTGTGGGGGTTCCGCCTTTGGCCCTAAAACCAGAACAGACACAAATGTGGGGGGAGAGAAATAATTTCTGTGGTTGTATGCTGTTTCCTCCTTTTTAAGCTGAAATGATATAGGTGCTTTTCTGTGCCATCACTTGATAAACAGTGAAAAATCTTGCTGTGCTCTGATTCAGTGTTCCCATTCCTTCAGCATGCTGTGACTGATACTCATATCTTGGCTTCCTGATTTGAACATAAGGTCTGTATTACCCTGAATGTTAAAGAAATTTCAGGCTAGGGCTACACATAGTATTTACTGTGGTGTTAGGAAATTTTCATGATCATGCTTTGTCTCATCAGTTCTTAAAACCATAGAGAAGGTCTCAGCACACAGGCAAACACAAGTCTGTGCATCACCCCGTTTCCTGGTATGGTATCACTCCTATGCATGAATCAAGGAGCACTGCAATGCAGTTCTACCCACTTACTGGGAACATCTAGGCTTTTAAGTATAAAGTGTGTGTAGTCATGTTGTGGCTATGTGCATTTAGCCCTAGAGGCAGGTGTAGCCAGTTTATTTCACCTTACAGAAGGCTGTTAACCAGTCAGGCTCACTCGCATGTCTTGTAGTGAATAAAGGAAATTCACCTGAGCTCACCTAAAGTTTGCCTAGTTGTGAAGTTCCCTACGTGGATTGGAGAAGCTGAGACAGCAAGAGCAACTTGAAGTTATCAGCTCTACCCTGGACTTCGGGCTGCTGTAAGTTGTGCAAAGTTTTCTACTACTTTTTTGTTGTATTATGTGCCGTTTGGAAAAAAGGCAGTAGGACACAGAGCCTCCACAGTTGACTGTTCTGTGGGAATCATTGCAAACAGAAGTAGGTAAACAAGAAGCCTGACTGATAAAGACACTATATAGAAGTGAAATTAGCAGATACCAACATAAAGAAAAGATAGAAGGATCTAGCAATATCTACCTGATTGCTAGTACAGTGACAGTATCTGGGGTTGTATTCTTCTGGTCAGATCATAGAATCACAGAACATCAGGGATTGGATGGGACCTCAAAAGATCATCCAGTCCATCTCCCTGCCATAGCAGGATCACCTAGACCAACTCACACAGGAACATGTCCAGGCAGGTTTTAAACATCTCCAGAGAAGGAGACTCCACAACCTCCCTGGGCAGCCCCTTCCAGTGCTCTGTCAACCTCACCATGAAGAAGTTCCTTCTCATATTGATATGGAACCTTCTCTATTCCTGCTCACACCCATTGCCCCTTGTTCTATCACTAGATGACATTGAGAGGAGCCTGACTCCATCCTCCTGACACCCATTCTTTCCATATTTATAAATATTAATGAGGTCACCCCTCAGTCTCCTTTTTTTCCAAGCTCAAAAGACCCAGCTCTTTCAGCCTTTCCTCATCAGGGAGATTTCAAAGGGATGATAATCTTACCTTTCTTTCTTTGAAATTTTAATTTTCATCCCCTCCCCAGACTAAGTCATAGAATCATAAGAGATTGGAAGGGACCCTGGAAGATGATCTAGTCCTATCCCCCTGTCACAGCAGGATCACTTCACTGGAGAGGCCATGGAATCAGAATCACTCAGGGTTGGAAGGGACCACAGGATCATCGAGTTCCAACCCCCCACTATGTGCAGGGACACCCCACCCTAGATCAGGCTGGCCAGAGCCTCATCCAGCCTGGCCTTAAAAACGTCCAAGGATGGGGCCCCAACCACCACCCTGGGCAACCCATTCCAGTCTCTCACCATTCTCATGGTGAAGAACTTCCTCCTCACATCCACTCTAAACCTACCCATCTCCAGCTTTGCTCCATTCCCCCCAGTCCTGTCACTACCTGACATCCTCCTAAAAAGTCCCTCCCCAGCCTTTTTGTAGCCCCCTTCAGATACTGGAAGGTCACAATAAGGTCACCTGGGAGCCTCCTCTTCTCCAGCCTGAACAGCCCCAACTCTCTCAGTCTGGCCTCATAGGAGAGCTGCTCCAGCCCTCTGATCATCCTTGTGGCCCTCCTTTGCACCCACTCCAGTATCTCCACATCCCTCTTGTAATAAGGGCTCCAGAACTGGACGCAGTCCTCCAGGTGGGGTCTCAACCAGAGTGGAGTAGAGGGGGAGAATCACCTCCCTCAACCTGCTGGCCACGCTTCTCCTGCTGCAGCCCAGGATCCGGCTTGCCTTCTGGGCTGCAAGTGCACACTGCTGGCTCATGTTGAGGCTTTTGTCCACAAGCCCCCCCAAGTCCTTCTCCTCAGAGCTACCCTGCAGCCAGTCACTGCCCAGCCTGTATTTGTGCTTAAAATTGCCTCGACCCAGATGCAGGACCTTACACTTGGTCTTGTTGAACCCCAATGAGGTTGGCTTGTGCCCACCTCTCCAGCCTGTCCAGGTCCCTCTGGATGGCATCCCTTCCCTCCAAAGTGTCCTGACTCTATGACTTGGTGTAGGTGATCCTGCTGTGGCAAGGGGATTGGACTGGATTATCTCTCGAGATCCCTTCCAATCCCTAATGACTCTATGATTCTACTTTAAACATCACTCGTCTTTTAGAACTGGTGGTTGGGCAAAGGGGCAGGTAGCTCAGCAGGACAGTTTTACCATTGTTATAAACCAGCCAGATTTCTGCACTTGGAGGAATGAGAGCTCATGGAATTCTTTTCCCCAAGATAAATCTGTGTCCGTATCAAATAGTGACTAACTCAGGAGTTGTCTTGTGTCTACCTGCTGGGAAGATGAATCCTTCATGCATAATCTGTTTAAGACTCTCCTTGAGATCCTGTGTTCTGCTTAAGTAACTAAATCCAGTAACACTATGCTGTATCTTGCAGTCTGTCAAGATAGTCCTCAGCCAATTTAGCAAGAAATGTGTTAAAAATAAGTCTGGCAATATAAAGTTTCCTTGTGGTGAGTTTGGATGAATACAGCTCTCAAGTGTGTGTTTAAGTTGAGACGTATGGGCTTTTCAGCATGTATTAAGGTCACTAAATCCTGCTGACTTTATTCTCAAAGGATTTGAGCACTTAAGGGATGTTTGACTGTCTCAGCTGTTAGTATATACAGCTTGTAATACTTACAAGCACCGTCTTCATTTACTCACTGAAATGTCTGCTAGAGTGGAGCAACCTGATGTGTGATTCCTCACACCAGCATGTATTGGGCATTTTTGAGTAGAGGCAGTGATGTCAAGTCATTGAGTTGATAATGAGATAAAATGGAGAGGTGAAACCTCCTTGTGCTCCTGTTTGTTTTCATTCTGTTTTCATACACACTCTTTAAACTGACTAGATGATCTTCTGAGTTCCCTTCCAATCCCTAATGTTCTGTGGTTCTGTGGTGTTGCTTGGGGAGTGTCTGGAAAGGCTCACCACACTTCCATCAAAACGATTCATGCTACCTTTGTGAGCTCATGACATTTCTGTGGCACACATCAAGATTATTCACTCCTGCCTGTGATTGTAGTATCTGACTCGTATCAAGCTGGGATCTGGATGCATGTCCTTGTTTGGCAGAAAAAGCTCCATTCTTGGATGAAAGAGCTGGCTCTCTGTAAGCATAGTTTTGAAAATGTAAAGGGTTTACATGGACCATGTTTCCCATGGAATCAAAATAGCACAAAATCCTAAATTTATTGCATTCAGTGATTAAACAAATAAATTCTTCCTTACGTATTCAAACTGCCATCTATCAGCTCTTTCAAGACTGAGTCTATGGTAGCTGGAGAAAAGTGTTTCATTAATTATCACACACAGTGTTATTGCTGCCTGGACACTTCTGGCTGCAAAAAGAATTGTGTTTCTTTGTTTTACCTTGTTGTTTCTGTCTTGCCAGTCAATGAACTCGCTTGAGGCTTCAGTGAGCACACACCTCAGCCCTGCCTGGAGCAGCCCTTTGAGTGGAACAATGACCTCAGTCAGAGAGGAGCAGAGGCCATACATGGGTAAGGTTGCCTTCCAAACCTGAGGTTGCTGTGCTGTTCCACGGAGAACTCAGACCATGGAACCATAGAATCACAGAATGGTTTGGATTGGAAGGGACCTTTAAAGGTCATTCAGTCTCAGCCCCCTGGGACATCTCTAGATGTCAGAGATATCTATTACTCAGAGCTCTGTGCAGGCTGACCTTTAGCACTTCAAGCGACGGGGCATCCACAACTTTTCCGAGCGGCGTGTTCAAGAGTCTCACCACCCTCGTTGTAAAGTCTTGTATCTGTTTTATAATCTCATCTCCCTTCTATCTAATCTAAACCTTCCTTTAATTTAAAACCATTTCTCCTTATTCCTCTCGTTAGAAGCCCAGTAAAAAATCTCTTACTGTCCATCTTACAAGCCTCGTTTAAGTACCCAAGGTGTCCCTGGAGCCTTCTCTTCTCCAAAACAGCTCCTACTCTCACAGACTTTCTTAACAGGAGAGGTATTCCAGGCCTCTGATCATTTTTGTGATCAGAGCCCAATTTAACAGGTCTAAGTCTTTCTCTTACTGGAAATCCCACAACGGGATACAGTACTCCAGGTAGACTCTCAGGAGAGTAGAAGAGAGTGGGAGAATCACCGCCCTTAACATCCTGGCCATGCTTCTTTGAATGTAACCAAGGATGTGGTAGGTTTTCTGGTTGCTAAGTGCACATAGCCAGCTCATATTGTAGTTTTCATCCAAAAGTGTCCCCAAATCCTTTTCCGTAGGGCTGCTCTCAATCCATTCATTTCCCAGTCTGTATTTATACTGGGGATTGCACAAATGCAGCTGCAGGACTTTGGACTTAGCCTTGTTAAAACTCAAGGTTGGCATGGACAGACTCTACAGACCTGTCCATGTCCCTCTAGATGGGACCTCCCTTCCCTGCAGTGTGTCAATGTGGTTAAATCCACAACCACACATGGAGCCACTGCCTACTATTGGGGTATTCTGTGTCCCTAAATTTATGATAAACAACTTTCCTGCCAACAGACACTAACTGCCTTGATCAGAGACTTATAGACTCATAGACTCATACTCATTAAGGATTTGAAGGGACCTTGAAACATCATGTAGTCCAATCCCTCCAACACAGCAGGATCACCTAGACCAAGTCACACAGGAACCCGTCCAGTCGGGTCTTGAACATCTCCAGAGAAGGAGACTCCACAACCCCCCTGGGCAGCCTGTTCCAGTGCTCTGTCACCCTCACTGGGAAGAAGTTCCTTCTCATATTGATGTGGAACCTCCTATGTCCCAGCTCACACCCACTGCCCCTCGTCCTATCACTAGACGACATTGAGAAGAGCCCGGCTCCATCATCCTGGCACCCACACTCACATATTTATCAACATTAGTGAGGTCACCCCTCAGTCTCCTCTTTCTAAGCTCAAGAGACCCAGCTTCCTCAGCCTCTCCTCATAAGGGAGGTGCTCCACCTCCTTCATCTTCCTTGTTGCTCTACGCTGGACTCCCTCCAGCAGCTCCACATCCCTCTTGAACTGAGGAGCCCACAACTGGACACAATACTCCAGATGTGGTCTCACCAGTGCAGAGTAGAGGGGGAGAGTAGAGAGCAGATCTCTCGATCTGCTAACCACCCCCCTTCTGATCCTAGAAAACTGATTTTTAAATTCTTTGTTCTGGTAGCCTTCATAATTTTTGTTCTGGCACTTTGTTGGTAATGAGTGTCGCTGCTCCGGACAGTTCCCGCCATCTCTCTTGGATGTCCAGAGGCACCTGAGTTCTAGCGTTTAATATGCAGAGACCTTGAATGATGTTTTTAATTGGTCTAACTGAAATTTCACACAGCTGAAGCTGGAATATGTTTTTTCTGTATGCTAATCCATCAGGAAATTATTGAGTTACAGACCATTTCGTCACCTCCTCTCCTCTGCCCTGCTGAGGCCACAGTTTAAATCTCGTCTGGACATGTTCCTGTGTGACTTGATCTAATAGATCCTGCTCTGACGTGGGGGGTTGGACTAGATGATCTTTCCATGTCCCTTCCAATCTGTGATTCTGTGATTCAAACTCTTCCTCATGGATGAACCTCTTCAAAACAAAGTGCTTTGAAGGTGTGTCATCCACACGGGCACTCCAGATGCTTTGACTGCTGGCAGAAGACTAACATGAGATGGTAATTTGTGTTTAAGGACTGCATGTTGGTGTTTTTCATTGCTTTCCCCAGGACAAGAAAGACTGAGATAACACAAGGAGCTCAGTGCTCAAAATGAATAAACAAGAAAGTGAGTGCTGCATGAGGAAACCCTTTGTGACAGAAAGTGCTGATCTTTGAAGAGAGGTCCCATTTAGGACATGTAGGTTATTGAAAGTAGAAACATGAAGCAGAATAGGAGTCTTTTCTAAGATGACCAGAGGGCTGGAGTTGACCAGGATTCTCTAGGCTGCTCAGAGGATGGCAGATGTGGGGGCTTCTGGAAAAGGAAGCTTAGGTTTCATAGGGCCTGGGGGCATGGAGATTGTTTGCAGAGATGGATAAGTTTGTTTTGAAGGAAGAAAACACCTAAAAGCAGGATTTGAAAAGGAATTCTTCCTTACTGCTTTCCTCAAATCCATATGAGAAAAAAAGTTAGAGCTTTGGAAGTAGGATTTGCTGCCATATGGGTCTCTACCTGGCTCCTTCAAGAGCCATCCCTCAGGGGACAGGATTTGTACCTTTGCCTGCCAGGCTGGAAGCCCAAGGTTCTCCTATTCTTGCACTAAGGTGAAGACTCTGATGTTTTGGTTTGAACTCTGAAGCACATTACTCTTGGTAATGTTGTCCTCTGGGACTTTTATTTGTTTAGGAGAACAAACAGTCATTTTAAATGAAGTGCTGTTTATTTTTACAAAAACATAAGATGACAAAGTGGGGTTTTTAAGTCTGGATTTATAGATGAGTGCAGGGGTGCTGAAAGGAGCTTTGCACTTCTGTGGGCTGGATGTGAGTTTATTGCACAATCATCTCTGTTCCTTACTCTACGTCTTTATAGCGAGGTGAGGACATTTATTTTGAGGTCTCAGGTGAGGCTTATGGACCAGTTTAATAACACGCAGAAAATACAAACAGAATTAGTGAGCGGGTGCATCCCGTCTGGGCCCATGGATTTGTGTCCATCCAGTTTGCTCAACTGATCCCTAACCCCGTCCTCCTCAAGAAAGACAAGCTCCTCTTGCCTGAACTCATTTTGGAGTCTCAGCAGTCTGGGGCTTGATATCAGGACAGCTCCCAGAAGTATAGACAGAGGCAAAGGAGGTGTTCAGCGTCTCTGCTTTCTCTGCATCCTCTGCCTCCAGGGCACCCACCTCATTCAGCGGGGGGCCTACATTGCCTCTAGGTTTAGGTTTACCTGCAATGTATTTGAAGAAGCCCTCTTTGTTGCCCTTGACCTCTCTTGCAAGGTTTCATTCCATGGAGGCCTTGGCCTTTCTAGTTGCATCCCTACATTCTCTCACCAGAGCCTTATCATCACCCCAAGTGGCCATCCCCTTCTTCCATGACCTATAGGCTTTCTTCTTCCTCCTCAGTTACCCCAGCAGCTCCCTATTTAATCATGCAGGTCTTCTGTCTCCTTTCCTTGACTTCCTTCCTGTTGGAATGCCATTTTCTTGTGGTTTAAAGATGTGGTCTTTGAATGTTGACCAGCTATCCTGAGCTCCCTTATCTGCCAGTACCCTGTCCCATGGGATGTCCCCTAGCAATTGCTTGAAAAGGCCAAAGTTGGCCCACTGAAGTCCAGGGTTGTGGTTCTGGTAGCTATTCTGTCCCTGCCACACGAGACCCTGAATTCCACCATCTCATGGTCACTGCAACCGAGGCAACCCCCAACCTTCACTGTTTCAACCAGGCCCGCCTTGTTGGTGAGTACAAGATCCAACAGTGCTCCTCTCCTAGTGGGCTCCTCCACCATCTGCATCAGGAAATTGTCACCAATGCACTGGAGGAACCTCCTGGACTGTGGATGGTTGGCTGAGTAGGACTCCCAGTAAATATCAGGGTAGTTAAACCTCCCCTGAGAAGCAGGGCCTGTAGCTGTGAGGCTGCTGACAGCTGCTTGTAGAAGACTTCATGAACTTCCTCATTCTGTTCTAGTGGCCTGTAATAGACACCAACAACAGTGTCACCCATGGCAGCCTGCCCCTTAATCCACACCCACAAACTCTCAATTCTGTCTTCATCCGTCCCTGGACAAGCCTACAACACCCAGTATTCCCAGGAGGTCTCCAATCCAAGTACTAACTGGGCCCGACCCTGCTTAGCTTACGAGATCAGACGAGATCAGGCGTTCTCAGGGTGGTCTCCATCATCTTTGGTAAGTCATGGGGAACAGGAGAGGTGCCTGGAGGATAGCAAATGTCACTCCAATCTTCAAAAAGGGTGAGAAAGAGGACCCAGGTAACTATAGACTGGTGATGGAAAAATTTATCCTTGATGCTGTCTCTGGGCACATCAAGGACAAGAGAGTCATTAGGGCCAGTCAGCACGGCTTCACCAAAGGGAAGTCGTGCTTGACCAACCTGGTAGCCTTTATGAGGGCATAACCAGGTGGATGGATGATGGCAGAGCGGTGGATGTGGTCTGTCTTGACTTAAGTAAGGCGTTTGACACAGTCTCCTACAGCATCCTCCAACCCAGACTGAGGCAGTGTGGTCTGGATATTTGGGTAGTGAGGTGGATGGTGAACTGGCTGCAGGATAGAAGCCAAAGAGTGGTGGTTGTTGGGACAGACTAGTTGGAGGCCTGGATCTAGTGGAGTTCCCCAAGGGTCACTAATGGGAGCAATGTTATTCAATTATGACTTGGATTCAATTCATTAATGACTTGGATGAGGGACACCCCAGCAGACTGCGCTGCCATTCAGCAAGACCTGGACAGGCTGGAGAGCTGGGCAGGGAGAAATTTAAAGAAGTATAACAAGGGTAAGTGTAGAGTCTTGCATCTGGGCAGGAACAACCCCAGGCACCAGTAAAGGTTGGGGATTGACCTGTTGGAGAACAGTGTAGGAGAAAGAGACCTGGGGGTCCTGGTGGACACGGATCATCATGGAAGGATGACCACGAGCCAGCAATGGCCCCTTGTGGCAAGACGGCCAACAATATTATGAAGTGGATCAGAACAGGAGTGGTTAACAGATCAAGAGAGGTTTTTCTCCCCCTCTACTCTGCCCTGGTGAGACCACATCTGGAGTATTGTGTCCAGTTGTGGGCTCCTCAGTTCAAGAGGGATGTGGAGCTGCTGGAGAGAGTCCAGCGTAGGGCAAAGAGGATGGTGAAGAAGGTGGAGCACCTCCCTTATGAGGAGAGGCTGAGGGAGCTGGGTCTCTTCAGCTTGGAGAAGAGGAGACTGAGCGGTGACCTCACTAATGTTGATAAATATGTGAAGGGTGGCTGTCAGGAGGATGGAGCCAGGCTCTTTCAAGTGTCATCTGGTGGCAGGACAGGTGTAAGCTAGAGCACAGGAAGTTCTATATAAATATCAGAAGGAACTTCTTCACA
>VXBP01003357.1:449367-480331 GCA_013400115.1 Rhinopomastus cyanomelas | reverse complement strand
GGGCAACTCCTCCACCCCGCCTTGCTGACCTGTGCCTTCTAGCTGTCCATGACCACATTCCAGTCATGTCAGTCCATGACCACATTCCAGTCATTTGGTTTAGGAGTGAACTTGTAAGGTAGCATAGATGGTTGTACTCAATGATCCCAGGGATCTTTTCCAACCAGAGTGATTCTGTGATTCTCTGAAGGCAAGATTGTATGACTTGCTGCAATTCTAAGCAGTGGCTGCAAGACGGTTCTGGTGGGAGGCAGAGTAAGCCTTCCACCCGTGAGGCTGCTGAATGTCATTCATACACTTCCATTTCAGGAAGTAATACATTGTTTATTTTGTGGTTTCATTCATGGAGAGATTTCATCTTATGCTCCATAACATACTGTTTACACTTTGTGTAAAAGGGGCACTAGGTAAACACAGGTTTAACAGTCATCTGACTGCAAAGCTTATTCCCTGTGACTGATGGCCTTCTGGGGCCAGTAGCAAAATACCTAGCAGTACAGGAAAAGCTGCACAAACGGACAGACTATCTAGAAATGTAATGTCTTTGAGTACAAAAACTTCAAAGGATGTATCTGGATCCTCAGGTTAAATCATTTTCAGCTTGTGATACTAACTCCTGATACTGGTGATTTAGGTCTAGCACAGAGCCACCGAGATAATGAAGGGAGGGGAGCATATCCCTGATGAGGAAAGGCTGAGGGAGCTGAGTCTCCTGAGCTTGGAGAACATGAGGCTGAGGGGTGACCTCATTAATGTTTATGAATATGTGAAGGGTGCATGTCAGGAGGATGGAGCCAGGCTCTGCTCAGGACCACAGGCAATGGATGTCAGCTGGAGTATGAGAAACATGTGAGAACAGAAGAGCTGCCACTCTGGTTTGTGGGAGGGAGGGGATTTTCGACAGGGACTTCATCAGACTTCTGCCCAGAACACAAAGGATCTTAAAGGATGACAAAGTAACAGTGTAAGTTAAAAATAAAAGCCTAGAAGATAAAGAAACCTATTTAAAATTGCGTTAGAGGTTACAGTAAATACTGTGGCACTTGAACTGGGAATACTCTTAGAAAGATAATTAAGATTGTAATCTATTATTGAGAATGGGAAGAATAGTGTTAGACAATACGGTTTTGTTTGTGGGGTTTTCCCCTCTTAGATTCTTTTTGCTGATACTTTTATCAAGGGAAAGACACCTCTGTGGAACACTGTGCATGAGTCAGCTAGACCTTATTTATGCCAGGATGCTGGAGCCGCATCTTTGACTGTGGCTTGTCATGTCAAGTTAGGCGCTTCTGTTAGTTTTAGGGAAGAGACAAACCACTAGGAATTAAAGGTTATGGTCATGCAGGGTCAGGCAGAACACGAGTTGTGTGCTTGCTGGCAGAGCACGAATCAAACACAATTTTTAGTATCACACTTTAAACTGACCCCTGGGACAATGGAGTTTATGTACTTCAGCAATGCAGTCAGGACAACATGTTTGCTGTTAAGATGGATCAGTTAGGGCGCTGTGGAAGTAAATAAAGCTGGGAAGTTGTATGTCTGACCTAGCATATGCAGGGGAAAATGCCTGAAGATTGGTCCTAAAACGTTATCTCAAGCTCAGACAAAAGGGAGGTGGTCTGCTGTCAGTTTGAAGGGACTTGAAAAAAACAACCTAAAGTCTGATGTGTCAAGGCAGACCTGAAAAGAAATATTTGCACTGTTGTCAATCCAATCAGAGATTTGGAGTTGTTATCAAGATTGGTTGATAAGAAACACAACAAAAAGAAACAAAACAAAGGATGAATCCCAATTAAAAACTAAGTTTGTTTTCCCATACAGCTGTCTTTCAAAAAGTGATCTATAATTTCCTTTGGATTGTGTTGCATTAGTCTAAATATATCTTAGATCTGTCTGAATTCATAAGTATATCTAGGTATCATAAGGACTTATAACTCAAGGTGGAATTTTATATGTAGGCATCATGATTCAGGCAATAATGGCAAACACAAGCAAAACAACTACATACCAGTGGCAAAAGTACCTTTGATAATGTCCAGCTGTCCAGCAGACCAAACTGAAAGAATGGAGCCTAGGGGTTCCCTGCATCAGTTAACAATCTTCCTTCCTAAAGATTATCTTCTCCCATGAAACTTTGATGCTCTTACTGAAAAATAATTGATTTAGCCAAAAGTGAAACAGGTATTTGGACTGTCAGTGCAAGCAGCACTTTGACATTCACTTCATATGCTCTATTAAATAATGTTTTCCATCATGCACACCCTCATTTTACAGTATGACTGATGTCTTTATGCAAGTCCTTGCTGACTCACTGTGGATGATAGACAGTCTGTTACCTAGTGTTGTGTCAGTCATTCTGTGATGGACCCATCACTTCAGGTGCAACTGTTATGCTTCATATTTTTCAGGTGCGCTTGGTGCTGCATTAAGGTGCCATCACAATTCTTTGCTGTGCTCCAGCCTCTTTCGTCCAGGCAAGATCACTGCTGACAATAAAAGTATTCAGTATTCCAGTGTCATGACTAGGTGGGAGTGTTGATCAGCAGGAGGGTAGGGAAGCTCTACAGAGAGACTTGCATAGGTTGGAGCGATGGGCCAAAACTAACAAGGCCACGTGCCAGGTTCTGCTCTTTGGCCACCAAAACCCTGAGTAGCGCTACAGGCTTGGAGAGGTGTGGCTGGAGAGCTGTCTGGCAGAAAGGGTCCTGGCAGTTTTAATTGACAGGCAGCTGAATATGAGCCAGCAGTGTGCCCAGATGGCCAGGAAAGCCAGTGGCATTCTTCCTTGTATTAGAAATAGTGTGACAAGCAGGAGCAGGGAGGTGATCATCCCCCTGCACTGGTCATTGGTGAGTCCACACCTTGAATACTGTGTCCAGTTTTGGGCACCTCAGTACAAGAGCAATATCGAGGTGCTTGGAGCAGATTCAGAGGATGGCAATGAAGCTGATGAATGACCTCAAGAATGAAGCTTATGATGGGCAATTGCAAGAGCTGGGTCTCTTTAGTTTGAAGAAGAGAAGGCTGAGAGAAGACTTCTTCACTTTTTACAGCTACCTGAAAGGATGTTGTAGAGAGGTTGGTGCTGGTCTCTTAAGACAAGTAATTAGTGGTAGAACAAGAGGGAATGGGTTCAAACTACAACAGGTTAGGTTTAGACTTAATTTTAGGAACCTTTTTCACAGAAAGAGTGGTCATGCCCTGAAACAGGCTGCCCAGGGAGGGGGTTGAGTCGCCATCCCTGGATGTGTTTAAAGATCATTTAGGTGTGGTGTTGAGGAATCTGGTTTAAGAGTGAACTTTGTAGAGGAGGGTTGATGGTTGGACTTGATGATCCCAGGGGTCTTTTCCGACTAGAGTGATTCTGCAGTTCTGTGACTATAGACGATTTGTGTCGACTGGAAGAGGTCAAACCTAGTGAAGTCTCAGAGTGTGGGCTGGGTGTGCAGGAGGACAAGCCCAGTCCCATTTCCACTTATGTGCATGGAACGTCCTTCTCATTTGAGAACAGCCTCTGTTGGGAAGCAAGAAAAGAGGCGATTTCTACCCTGAACAGCTCTGAACAGTGCCAGTCAGAACTGCTCTGCCATATCAGAGATCAGCAGATTATCATGTCCTTGAAAGGTCTTTGGGCTGCGCTCCTTCCAGCACAACAGATTTAGAAAGAAGTGATGAAGAAAATGTTATAGTAGCAAAGAATTGTTCGAAACAAGGGAAATGTTCAGCTTCACTGCTCAATGTGTCTGCAGTTAGGTAGCTAATGCCAAATAATACAGAAGACATTTAGCAAGTAGATAACAAAATCACAGAGCTACCTTAGTGAATCAGCTTTCTTTGTGAGGGCTGTGGTTTAAAGGTGGTACAGACCATCAGCTAAAGCAAATGATATTTTTTGGATGTGGGGTGGTAGCTTTTTCATCTGTTTTAATTTAACATTCTGGAAACTTCCTTTCCATTTCAAGTGGAGTATTCAAATGTAATCATAGGGGGTGTCAGGGTATGAAAATCTCTAGTTGTGATATTGTTGGGGAATTTCAACTTTAATGGTGCTACTTGTGCGTGTATGGAGAAGTATCCATGGAAACAGAGCAGTAATTCACAAACTGGAGAGCTGTATAAAGTCTCTTCACCACAAATACATTTCAGCAAGAAAAATCAAGATGACACTTTTCATGTCAATGTCACAGAGCTAAAGAGTGCCTCTCCTGGTCACTGATTTGAGCCAAGCCAAGATATAGACACCTATTCAGTGTTTTGTGTTACAACCCAAACCAGAACCAGAAAATCCCCTCCTTCCCAAGTAGATAAGGATGACAAAGAAACTCAGAAATTGATTTCTACATGAGCTAAGTACAGTGTTGTAGGAAAATTGCTTTTTTTTCAGTATTTTTTTATTTGAAACTTTCAGATAGTAGTGAAATAATGGAAATATTAATATCCTGCTGGTACTTACCCAGACTGTAGTACTCTTCTTCCCAGAAAGAGTGGTGAAGCCTTGGAACAGACTGCCCAGGGACAGGGTTAAGGCAGGGTGGAGGTGTTAAAAAAAATGGGTGAACATTCAGGGTATGTTTAGTGGTTTGGGGCAAAACATTGGACTTGAAATACTTTTCCAACCTTAATGATTCTGTGATTCTGTGATTCTATAATCTGTGTTCCTGTATAAATCCATTTAAGGAATCATGAATCAAGTCAAATAATCCAGCATGATAAAAAAAGTGGTAACCTAAGCACTCTAGAGCTTGTTTTCTAGGACAAATATTTTGGCAGTGTTTTACAGACCTCTGAGAATACTGCTTTACTCAAATACCAGACAAGTCTGTTGCTCAAATAAGTGCAGAGAAATTTAGTTCTGCTATATTCTTGTGAAATTAAAATTGAGGCTTTGTAATCTTGGACTTTTCAAAGACTATTTGTCCATCTGTGGTCAAGTAATGAAGATCAATTTTCAGAGTTTTTTCCTCCTATTTCTAAAAATGACAATTAGGATGCTCTTCTCTTAAGAAAATCTTACAAGCCCAGAAGACCAGAATGAGGTTGCCTTACTGTAGATAAGATCTGCAGAATGTACTGTGTCCTGGCTGGATTTCTGTTCAGTGCCGCCCAGTTCAAGGTTTCTAGAATTTCAATACATTATATATGATTGTCTATACAGTACTCTTTTTCTCTATATTTGGGTCTCTTCAGCTCAGAGAAAAGGAGACTGAGGTGTGACCTCATTAATGTTCATAAATATATGAAAGGTAGGTGTCAGGAAGATGGAGCCAGGCTCTGCTCAGTGGCACCCAATGATAGGACAAGGGGCAACGATTGTGAGCTGGAATAGAGGAGGTTCCACATCAATATGAGAAGGAACTTCTTCACGATTAGGGTGACAGAGCACTGCAAGGGGCAGCCCAGGGAGGTTGTGGAGTTTCCTTCTCTGGAGACGTTTCAAACCCACCTGGACGTGTTCCTGTGTGACTCTATCCAGATGATCCTGCTGTGGCAGGGCATTGGACTGGATGATCTTTGGAGGTCCCTTCCAATCCCTAATGTTCAGTGATTATGTGATTCTGTCATTCTAGTAAACAGCATCCATAAAATAAATGGGATACTTTACCGTGGGGTCTGAGTGCCTTTCTTATTGGGTTCATAATGAACCAGCATCTCCTAGTGCAAAACGTATTTAATTTAGATAATGAAGTAAATCAGCTTTCTAAAGTCAGCCACATTAAGCATAATTCACAGTGAGAGCAGATGCATTACTCTGTACACATCAGGTTTTTGCTTTAAGATTGCAAGATCAAATGCTCATGTGCTGTACTGGTGTCTGATACTTCATTCTGACATTTCTAGTTTACTAGAAGTAAATAACTTCTTACACAAACTTTCCTTCCTCTGAAGAAAGGTCCTGCATGCTGAATGTCAGCCCATTTTTGAAACCACCTTCATTTTCAGTTACATAGATAAGCTGCTTTTGAGATAGAGCAAGTTGGAAAAGTTGTAGAGGACATTTTGAAGATGACCAACACCTTTTCTTAAGGCCTCTGTATCAAGAATGTTTATTTCAAATCACATTAAAAGCAGGTGAAATACAATGTATTTGTTGACATAGTTCAAGGAGGAAATATCTGAAGTAGAAATAACCTTTCTAATGAGAGTTTGAGACGAATCTAGAGTACAACACTCATTTCAACATTAGAGTTGGAAACGACTCCTATATCAACTTAATACAATTTTTACCAAGGAGTGTTATTTCTTATTTCAAGTGAAATAACAGGCTGGACTTTTCCATCATGCAATGTCTTCAGTTTATCTGAGCACTTTTTAAAAGCTGGCATCTGAAAAAGAGAAAGAAAGATTACAGCATGATGGTTGAGTCCATGTTTGACAGCCACTCCTCAAAGGCAGGTGACTAGACAAGCCAACACCACCAGCAAGACCTTAGAAGAAATGTGAAAGTGCAATTCCCTTTGATGGCAATAAGGCAACACTTGCATGTGCCTGAGTATGGTACAAATTAGCGGAGTGATCTGCTCTGGGTACGTGATTTGGAAGTATGGAGCCTGCACAAGCACAGGGTTTGTTTCAGAGTGGTACATACGGTCAATTTTCATAGACTAATACACAGCTCTAGATGTCATAATGTGATGTTATATGACCCCTGGAAAGAATTTAAGAGAAAGTACCTGATTTTTTTTCACCATCCTCAAACTATAAAGTCTCCTTCAGCTGGAGATCTCTGTTTCCTGTCAACCCTGTTCAGGATACAGAGAGGCTGCCAGTTGCATGAGCTTCTTTTGATGGGGCTCTGGGCAATCTGGTCTGGTGAGTGATGGCCCTGCTCGTTGCAGTGGAGTTGTACTAGATAACCTTTGGCAGTCCCTTCCAACCCTATGGTCTGTAATTCTCACTTTGGATTGTGCTGTTTAACGTCCAGCTACACAGACATTTTAAATAGAAGAGACATTTGTGTTTAACCTCTTGCAAAGGTATATTGCACCATCAGTTCTGTTTTGGATGGCCACAGAATCCCTTAGTTAGTCCCCCTCAAACCACAAAGACTGTACTTGTAGTGTGTAGCCATGTCATATTAACAGTTTCCCACCCAGCTTGATTTGAGAGCCTTTGACAATCTTGATGGGTGATTTTATGCCCGATTCCTGTACTTCCCCGTGTTCAATCACAGAATCAAAGAACATTAGGGATTGGAAGGGACCTCGAAAGATCACGTAGTCTTGTCCTTCAGCCTCTCTAGAAGTGTTCTCAAATCTTCAACAAAAGTGAGGTTTTTGGGCTTTTCTCTTGCCAGTTTTGCACAGTCTTTATTGGTTTTGCCAACATAGCCAAGAAGAAAATGAGTACTGATATTCCAGTTCTTGTCATCTTGATCACTTGGTCTCCAATTTCATTGAGACTAAACAACTGACTGGAAATTATGATCTCTTGCTTTCTCTCCCTGTCCCATCTCTTTTTTAAAAGGAATTCAGAGGAAAGTAGCAAGGAGAAAGAGATGAGTAATTATTTCGAATGGATTTGCAACCTGCTAGATGCAGTAGGTTCACTCTGGTAGCAATCTTAAGTGGATGGTAATTCAAGTGATGTGAAAAACAAAGCCACGCTAAACAAACATCTATAATGAGTAATGCTCAGGCCAGCAGTTTGAAAATAACAGAGGTTCTTTTTAGTCATGTCGAATCCATTCATTAAAATGAGTCAGTCTGAGTGATGAATCATATATTTTCCACTAAGGAAAATATAAAGAACAAATTGGTGCAGTTTATCAATTGTAAACAGCTAAATTCATGTCACTGGCAATAAAAACCCACAATCTTCATTTTCTCACTCTCAGATACAGCAACTTATTCAGCAGTTCTTCACCCACAATCTTGTTAACAATACCTGACAAACCAGCTCATCAATATCTAGTTAACAGCTTTAATTTGATCTCCTGATTTCTTATGTCTCTGTAGGCTTCTCTATACCTTGCACCAGCTCACATTTATCTCACGTGGCTGCTGCTAAAATCGTTAGTGCTATAATTACCTGAGGCTCTTACACAACCTTTGCTACTCTGAAAATTACCATTCTTCTTTCATTTCCTAATATACTGTTTAGGGTCTTCCCTTGTGAGATGGAGAAATCAAACCATAAACATAACACATAGTTAAAATATTGTAGAAGAGTCAATGAATCGGTCTGTTTACTCTGTACAGGCTCGAAACAGCATTTTAGAGATGCATTTGTTTCCAGTCTAGGTTCAGGGACTGATAATGCCTCTTTTAAAGAACACACTGTAGTCTTAGAAACTTGAGGTTCAGAGTGCTCCAACTTTGTTCTTAAGTATTTGTGTTCCACATGTTGATGGGAACAACACACTTTTTAAAAACCCTTTCTCACAGTTTGAACAGTATTTTTCTTCACTCCATTATGTTCATTGCTGATGGAGCTTCACATATCCCCCTCTGCTTTCCTTTTCAGTTTGTTCTCACTGAATCTGTGAGTTCTCTGTTAAGTAATATTGTTGGTGATGTCTCTAGGATGAGCATTAGCAACCCTTCAGGAAATCCAGCATTTGACATGCAAGGAATCAGTGCTTATCACCTGCTCTCATTAGGGCAAAGTAAAGGTAACTCCCATTCCCGCTTGTAAGTATTTACTAGGATTAAAAAACAACAGGTATCACACATTAGGGCTCTTACAAAGCCATAACCTTTTGATGTTATGATTGAGTCTATGATTCTATATCCATCTTCCACATGAGATATTCCTTTGCTTTTATTGGCCATGAAGGGGAGTTAACTGCGGTGGAAAGAGGAGTGTTATTTTGGACCCATCACTCTATTAAAGTAGTTGTGTTGGTCTAGAGAGAAGTTGCCTCTGATTTAAAATGCTGTCGGCACGCACTGATGCTGATACAGATTTGAAACAGCTTTCTGCACAGTCTGGTAAACTGGGGAACTTGAATCTCAGGAATGAAATTGGCTTTTGCACCTCTCCCCAGCCCCGAAAACACGTTAAACTTCATTTGTCTCAAGGCCCTGGTGCTTGTGTTTGTTTTGGCTTTCTGTTATTTGATTTCTAACACAATGCTGTAAAGTTTATGCAATTTTGGGCCTGGCAGTTAATGTGTCCCCTGCAGGCAGACTTTGTATGAATTAGAAAGAAATTCAATTACTGAACCACTGATAACTTATCTCAACAGAATGCAAATGGATTAAGATGGCTAAATGTTCACTCGCCTATAAATGTGCCATTTAACTAGGAAACATGCTCTTCAGAAAAACACCACCACAGAAAGGTTTTCTGGTGTTTTATATTTCTAGGCATATATGTGTTTCATACCACATTATTTACTAGGCAAGCTGTGGTGGTCCTTGTTAAAATGAATTAGAATGAAAACCATGAAAATGGTTTTTCAAGCATGCCAAACAATCTACTGCAGTTTGCAAACAGATACAAAGGCAATGTTTCCTATTTAAAAATTAGGAACAATCCTTTTGATAAAACACATCTCACTTTTTTCTCACAGAGACGTGTTTTTCTAGGGTGTTATTCACAGTATCACAGAACATTAGGGATTGGAAGGGACCTTGAAAGATCATCTAATTCAATCCCCCTGCCACGGCAGGACCACCTAGATAAGTCGCACAGGAACACATCCAGACAGGTTTTAAATGTCTCCAGAGAAGACTCCACAATCCCACCATGGGCAGCCTGTTCCAGTGCTCTGTCACCCTCACTGTGAAGGAGTTCCTTCTGAGATTGATGTGGAACCTCCTCTGTTCCAGCTCACACCCATTGCCCCTTGTCCTATCAAGATAGCACAAAAATGGTTACTTCTTTTTATGCAAAGTGTGGTAGTCACTATATATGATCATTAATTATTTTGCAAGAAACAATGTGTTAATTTCATTTCCTGTTAAAAAAAACCTCCTCTTTCATGCAGTTTTAAACTGATCTTGATTTTATATATTTACAAAAACTGGTCTGTAAATTATATGTGTTCCTGATCTTCACAAACAGCGGAGGCACTTTCTTTACTAGCTAGTTGGTGGATGAGCCCATGTTTATCTATGGGTTCAGAGAACACAGAGTTTATATGTGAAGGGTGGGTGTCAGGAGGATGGAGCCAGCCTATTCTCAGTGTCATCTAATGATAAGACAAGGGGCAACGGGTGTAAGCTGGAACACAGGAGATTACATATAAATATGAGAAGGAACACAGTGAGTGTGACAGATCCCTGGAAGGGGCTGCCCAGAGGGGTTGTGGAATATTCTTCTCTGGAGACATTTAAAACATGTTCCTGTACGACTTGTTCTAGGTGATCCTACTGTGGTAAGGGATCTTTCTTACTGTGGACTGGATGATCTTTCAAGGTCCCTTCCAATCCGTAATGTACTGTGATTCTTACTCCTAGTGAATGTAATGCATAACCTGCAGGCTCTTCCCTGGTGGATTTCCCTGGGGGAAAATGTGTGAGTAAAACAATTATCTTAGCTTTTTTATAATTATCATACAGGAAACTGGCTGTCTTGTAGTTTGGGGAGACCGGTTACACTGGAATTAGAACCTGAAGACCAAAATTACTGATGCTCTTGATCTCAAAATTTGTGAGCATTATTCTGAAGATCACGGATTGCAGAACTTAGAGATTGGAAGGAACCTCCAACGATCATCTAGTCCAATCCCCCCACTACAGCAGGATCACATAGATCCCGGCGCATACTGCGAGGACAGGAGACAGGGCAACCAGCTCAGCTCTGGGAGCTTGTTTTTGGCTTTTCTTTTCCTTCTTTGCAGGCGAAAAAGTGCTACCCGTTCAGGAGCTCCTGAAGAGAGGAGGAGGGGCTCAGGTTACCTATGTGCCTGAGAGCAGTGACATAGCAGGAAAAGGGGTTACCGCAGAAAGCATGGGATAACCAAGCAGAACCCAAGGAGACCTGATGAATATGGTGGCTGAGCTAAAAGACGAGGTGGAAAGTGAGAGCTACAAGAGACTGTGAAAGGGAAATTGACTATTTCCATAATGTAATATCTACAAAACCTGAACTAGGGTTGACTCTTAGTGGCTCAGGGGGTCAAATATCCACCCCACAGCAAGTCTCTCAGCTTCCACGTAGTTACCCACAGGAGCAGGGTCAATGGAAACAGGTCTTCGCCCACCGGAACAAACGCAAATGGAGCAAGTGTGCTACTTTAAGAAGTTCACCACCTACAGTGCACTTGCAGAATAGAGATGTGGCTTTGCAGGAGGAACAGGTCATGAGCAAGGATGCAGACTCAAAAAGACCAGTGACTACACCAAAGACAAGTTGTCTCAGGCCAGCCATCAAGACCAATCCTGAAAAGAAACCTCATAGGGTCATTGTTATAGGAGACTTCCAGCTGAATGGAACAGAGGCCCCAATATACAAACCTAACCCATTCCATAGAGAGGTCTGCTGCCTCTTTGGTGCCCAGGTAGGGGACATTTTAGGTAAAAACCCAACCTCGTGAGTCCTTCAGACTATTACCCACTTCCGGTCTTTCAAGTGGGTAGTGATGATGCAACAGTGAGAGGCCCACGATCACTTAGGAGAGATTTCAGGACCTTAGGGCAACTGCTGAAGGGATCAGGGTCTCGAGCTGTATTCTCCTCTATCCCTCAAAAAAAATTGCAATATTTTTATAGGAAATATTTAATGTCAGTATTTTTATTGTATCCTATAGGGTTAACATGATGGATAGATGGGCAAGCCTGCTTGGCAGAGCCTCTAGCAAGGTGGAAAATTCCTTTTGACTAGAATCTGGTCTTCAGAAGTTTGAAGGTATCAGTGGAACGCTTACACTGCTGTATAGATCTCTACAACAGACCTTTACTGCACTACTGTGCTCTTTTTTTTCTCTAAAAAGCCAAGTGCTGTACATGTCGGAAGGATGCAATATTGTGCCTTAATACTGGGTATCTTGTGTCCCCTTATAAATGGAGATGGAAGTTTCTCATTTTCCATTTTTCCTAAAACATGTCTTAGAAACACCTTAGGCTTCAGAAAGATGGAAGAACAAGGAATAAGGACAGTAGAATGTATTCATTATGTGAGGAGTTGTTGCTCAGGATCTTTAGGGAATTAATATTAAAGGAAATCAGAGAGAAGCTCGGGAATGCAGGGTAGTTATCTAAAGAACCAATATAAAAAAACCCAGCAATGTCAAACCCTTTACAAGGATCAACTGCTTCAGTGTAGACAAAGAAGGAAGGGTTTTTCTAGTAGTTCTCAGCATGGGCCCTTTCCTTGGAGGGCATTAATGCACAGGGATCTGGAGTAATGGTAGAAAACACTGATTTTAAACTTATGTTTATCTTCTTAAGGAATTAATATTTCCATTAGGCTGAAAACACTATCAAAATACACCCCAAGATATCTACAACTGAGTCATTAATTTATGTATCAGCAATAAATCCATTGAGAAAAAGTTAATATATAACTAAGGAATGAATATAAAGGATAGCTTGTTGAAGTAGGTAAGAGGAAAGTCTATACAAGTATAAGAGGGACATTGGAGGTTCCACATAAATACGAGAAGGAACTTCTTCCCATTGAGGGTGACAGAGCGCTGGAACAGGCTGCCCATGGAGGTTGTGGAGATTCCTTCTCCAGAGACAGTTAAAACCTGCCTGGATGTGTTCCTGTGTGACCTAATATAGGTGATCCTGCTGTGGCAGGGGATTGGACTGGATGATCTTTTGAGATCCCTTACAATCCCCAGTGTTCTGTGATTCTGTGAGTGCCCGGTTAGTTAATAAGGAAAGGCAATGACAGGTGAAATGCAGTAGAAACCTATTGTAGTTAATGATTTTGAATTTTGATTGCATCTATCTGCATGTGTTAAAAGATATTAACTGTGACCTGTAGATTAGGAGGACCATTTCAGTAGGCTCCAACAGAGAAGGAACATTTAATATGGCTTCACGTTAGCTATCACGTGCGATAATGCACAGGATTTAATCAATACACCTTTCGATGGAGTCTCATTTGGGGAAATGCAAAAGCCATATCTTGCAGTCAGTAATAAATATTTCATTAAATTATCCTCAATTTAACTTTCACTCTCGTTGGCAATGCTCTAGTGGTACCTACTTTTTTCCTGTTGATTTTATTGTTGTGGTCACATGCAGCCATCTTACAGCCTTTTGCTTTCTGATCTGTGGTGCCTCAGATTAGATTAAAATCACAGAATCACAGAATTATTGTGGTTGGACAAGACCTCTAAGTTCATACAGCCCAGTCCAGGACCTAACAGCAGACCATGGCACTAAAAGCCGCATCCAGTCTGTCCTTAAACACCCCCAGGGATGGGGACACCACCACTGCCCCGGGCATTCTAGTGTCTGATCACCCTTTCTGAGAGGAAGGGCTTCCTGACATCCAACCTATTGTTGCATATCATAGTTTATTATCTCATTTAAGTAGGTAATATTTGACCATCTAATCCGCTTAAAGCAACTGAAAATAGCGCTGACTTACATTCTGCTTTCAGAAAGGTTTCTGAAACCATGAGAAAGTCATTTGACAAAAATATATGATCCAAATTATCTTTTATGCATGAATATGCAAACTGCTTTTATGTCCATAATTAACTTGCTTATGTATATTACTTTTTAATAAGGAAGAAGCAAACCCCAGATTGTTGAGCTGATTTGTTATTTTCATTTAAAGTAAGGAATTTGCAATACTTCTCTTCAGGCATTTACAGAATTACAGAGCATTCGGGATTGCAAGGGACCGCAAAAGATTATCTACTCCAATCCCCCTGCCAAAGCAGGACCACCTAGACCAAGTCACACAGAAACACACCCAGGAGGGTTTTAAATATCTCCAGAGACGGAGACTTCACAACCCCCCTTGGCAGCCCCTTCCAGTGCTCTGTCACCCTCACTGGGAAGAAGTTCCTTCTCATATTGAACCTCCTGTGTTCCAGCTCACAGCCATTGCGTCTTGTCCTATCATTAGATGACACTGAGAAGAACCAGGCTTCACCCTTCTGACACCCACCCCTCACATATTTATAGACATTAATGAGTTCACACCTCAGTCTCCTTTTTCCAAGCTAAAGAGACGCAGCTCCCTCAGCCTTTCCTCATAAGAGGGGTGTTCTACTCCCTTCATCATTGTGGCTCTGCACTGAACTCTATCCAGCAGTTCTGCATCCTTTACTCTTCTTGTAGAATGTAGCCAGAATAAAATCAGTGCCAGAGCATTCTAGGATGGCAATTCTCATAGAGTTTTATACTTCTATTGTAAGAACTCCTTTTCAGGGCAAATACTAATTGTGGTGAGAATGAAAAGTTTAGTTTGTCTCGTCATCCAGGTGTAGAAATAGGTCTTTTGTTCAGATTTCAAGCTTGTCAAGTGGCAGTTTTTGATAGATCAACAAGTCTTTTCATGTTTTTGAAGTGTTCTCTAGGTGGATAGGAAAGGCTTCTGGGTGCTTTTGGAAATCTAATTGAGACCTGCCAAATTATTAACTCCTGATCCTCATGGCAGGTTTTGGACTGGCAGGTAAGAGTGCTGCATGTTTCTGGTGGCTTTTACATTTGTGCAGTGGGGATGCTGCCCATTTTGGTGATAAAATGTGAATGGATGTGAATGTACAACTGTAAGGAATGTAGCATTAAAGAGGCTCTCATAAGATTTGTCTACAAATGGGACAGGGGACAGTAGCAGTTTACACCCAAATTAATTTTTAAAGTAGTTTAGTGTGAAAATAATGTAAGAGTATGTTGCCACTACAAGCTCATTCCTCCCTGTGTGTCACACTGAGTCAATGCTGTGGGTTAGATGTGTCTCCAGTGATCTAAATGGAATTAACACTGATGTTTGCCTGTAAAGGTTTAGCTACTTGCTTT
The DNA here is from genome assembly GCA_013400115.1 of Rhinopomastus cyanomelas. Classification (NCBI taxonomy): domain Eukaryota; kingdom Metazoa; phylum Chordata; class Aves; order Bucerotiformes; family Rhinopomastidae; genus Rhinopomastus; species Rhinopomastus cyanomelas. Next base: position 465,458 of record VXBP01003357.1, on the reverse strand, counting down.
TGTTTGTAAAAAAGACCTTGTCCTTGCACAGAGTGAAGGTTAGGTAACACGTATTTGCTAAGAAATATGTTCAGTTCTTTGCATGTCATCTTGTCTATGAAACTTCCTCTTCCATTCCCTGCTTATTATCCAGCCTTAGTTTCTTTGGATGCTTGCCTCATTTGCTAGATACTACCCTTCTTCTCCAAAAAAATGTCAGTACCTTCTCACATTGCATCTTACTGCAGTAGGAAAGTACTCAGCAGTCAAGTCATGCTGGGCTGAAGATACTGAAGAATTTCCAAGATACAGAGTCATCACAGTTGGAAGGGACCTCTAGAGATCACCTAGTACAACACTCTCCCACTCCTCCTTTTTTTTTTTACCCTCATAGATATTTTTGAATTTTAAACTTACAGCAGAAACTTTCTGGATCTGGATGTCCAGTGCGGTTTCTCTCAACTTCCTACGAAACATTGCTGAGTTTAGTGAATTAGGTCCTACAGAAAGATTTCCCTGCCACTTTAAAAGATAATTTATGACTAGTAGCACACAGTAGTTTTAGCATTAATTGTTCTGATACTGTTGTAACATCCATTTATCATTTAACTTGTTGATTAGCCAGTCATCTTCTTGAGGAAAGAACACTAGACTTTTTCCTTTTGAAAAAGGGGCAAACAAAAATTCCATGCACTTAACCCTAAAATATCTCATGCTTGGATACTTGGATACTACAAATTCTAGCACGTCGCTTCAGGGAGCACACCACATTTTATGTATTTATGCTTCTGTAATGTGTTCTCAGATCCCAGTAGTTGTTAGAAGGATATAATTACTGTTATAACTTATTCGGTTACCCAAATTAGGTTGCATGTAAAATCCAAACATAAAAAACAAGTCAGAGCATCCCCCCCTGAGCAAAGCAAATTGCAACCCTAGAGGAGGAAAGTTTGGTTATCTGATTTTACAGATTGTTTTGTCTGTGGGAAAGAACATGATTTAAACATGAAAAAAGTTGTTGATCTTCACAGGTAGCACAATCAGTGTTAATTGGCAGCAAAAGAAGCCCCATATATCTATCTTAGTGTCTTTGCAAATACATTAGAAAAAGAAAAAGCCGAAGTACCTGTGGGCTATAAAATAGAGTAAATAAAAAATAAAACAGGGTAAATTAGAAAATAGTAATGAAAACCACAGGAAGGAATGTGTGAAGAAGAACGTGAAGCCTTTTTCCCTTTTTCATAGCCAAATATAATAAAAGGAGAGTGTGAAGAATAAATCTTATGAGGAAAGACTGAGAGAGCTGAGGCTCTTTAGTTTGAAGAAGAAGAGGCTGAGGGGAGACCTCATCACTGTCTACAACTACCTGAAAAGGATGTTGTGGAGAGATTGGTGCTGATCTCTTTTCACAATCAATTAGTGACAGAACAAGAGGAAGCAGGTTCAAGTTACGACAGAGTAGGTTTAGACTTGATATTAGGAAGAATTTTTTCACAGAAAGGGTGAATGGGCTTCCCAGGGAGGTGGTTGAGTCACTATCCCTGGATGTGTTTAAATATCATTCAGATGAGATGTTAAGGGATGGGTTAAGGGGTGAACTTGTAAGGTAGGGTAGATGCTTGGACTCGATGATCCCAGAGGTCTTTTCCAGTCAGAGTGGTTCTATGATTCTGTGATACTGACTGGGATTTCAGCCCAAAATGATTTAAAAAGACACCAAATGTCAGGCTATCACCATAATCATACTGAAGCTCAGAAGTGAATACAGATGTTCAGAGTTCCTAATTTCAAACCGGAATGAAAAATTTTACATCAGTGCTGAAAATGGTGATAGGATGGATTCACTTAATGGAGCATAACGAGGAAATAAATTAATGCCTCCTGTTTCCTCGCCTCTTGTTCCATTCATTATTCTTCTTTGATTTTCACTAAATATAATGATGCCCCCACTTCCAGATGTTTTTTATTAAATTCCTTCCCAGAGAGAGGAAAAAAAATGTAAGTCATCTCAAATGCTGAAAGTTCTTTACTCATTATCACATTTTACATATCATATAGACATCCTGACAATGTTAATTACTGAGAAAGAGTTGATTGTTCTTTAATTACTCTGTCAGAAATTATCTAACATATATATGGATTGTTTTTAATGATATCGTCATGTGTCATCATGCATATTTCATAACTAAGCTTTAGTTTTTAGCATTTTAACATGGCCATTAATAATAAAGACACTGTGTTTTGTACATGAAAAGAAAATTATTGCTGCAGAATTTTAAAAGCCACCTGAGTTGATGGTGCAGTTTTATGTAGCACAAAGTTCTGGGTATCAGCACCAGGACAGGGTGTGCCAATAGTAAAGCTCTTCCTAACTGTCCTCCTAACTGTCATGTCGTTATGTATTTTGTGAAATGATTCTTTATTGAAAAACAGATTGTGTATAGAGTCATAGAATCACAGGGTTGGAAGGGGCTTCCAAAGGTCATCTAGTCCAACCCTACTACACCAAGCAAGGCCATCACTCCCCAGACCAGATTACCCAGAGCCTGATCCAGCCTGATCTTGAATGGCTCCTGGGATGGAGCCTCCACCACCTCTCTAGGCAGCCTGTTCAGGGATCCACCACCCTCAGATTCAAGTATTTTTTCCTGATGTCTGACCTAAATCTACCCTCACTACAAAAATATACCCAGAGTATATGCCTCAGAACATGCTGTGTCGGGAAGAGGCTCAGAGCTGTGACCCTGAATAACCAACTTTTTGAAAACTAGTATTTGACTCTGGGGAGAATTTCTCTTGCAGTTAGACGATACTTGTCCTGCATCTGAGGTTTAAGTCAGAGATGAGAGTAGGTGCAAGTCCCTGACTTTCTTCAGGCTCTGCTAGCAGGCTAATAGGCAAAAAATGAAAATGGTAAACTTGCCATGATACCTTTCCTATAAAAGATTTAGCACTCATTGATGGAAACAGGTCTTGTTTGCTTTTACATTTTGCTTCAAAGTTATTATTTAAATATGAACCAAATTTCTTCCCTTTACCTGCACTCTATTTTGTACTTCAAGACAGGATTGTCTGTGTCAAATGAGAAGGAATCACATATATCTGGTGGTCAAATATTTTCTATCATTTGTCCATTCTCCTTTGAAACAGAAATACAAGGAAGCATTCCAAAGAAATTTGACAAAGAGAAAAAGCCATCAATACCTGTTGTGTAAGTATGAAAACAACTTAGCTTGTAGTTTTTCTTCTTCAGTTTTATAATACTGTTATGTTATAGAAGAATTCTTGGCTGGAATACCTCTTTTTTCTGTAACGACCTTCAAGAGCACTTGTGCCCTGAATAATTAAAAATGCTATTGTAATGGCCTTTTCATGACATCTAGCACACTGCGCAAGTGTTGCATTTCCTTTCCTAAGTACAATTAAACAATCTAGGAGAAGCAGATGGTTTGGCATTTTGGAGAAGGTAGACTGCAGAAGGATGCTGAGTTTAGTCACAAATGGCCTTGTTCAATTCACAAAGATGCCTTAATCATCCCAGTGAGGGGCTGGGAGTGCTGTGGCACTGATGAGCTCCATAGAACTGATGATTTTGCTCTTCACAATTAATTATGCACACATAATCACTCTTCCAAAAGCTGAGACGTTACATTGTTGAAGGAAAGCCAAGGAATTCTGTGCTTTAACATAATTTAAGAGAATGGATTTTGAACAGAGAGGTTAGGATAACAGGTAAGAATCAGTAAAAAGTCTTTGGACTGGAATACTCATTTAGATTCCTGAAGAGAAAATCCTTATCCACTACTGAAAAGTCCACTAACCTGGTTCATTAGACATTGTTCGATCTGTGCTTTGAAAACATTAATGGGAGTATCTTCCATTCTCTGTCACTGATCTGTTTGAATTTAATTTACTAATTTATTTAGACAACATTTTATGAAGTAAAGGAAATGTTTTCCCATTTTACAGATGTGAAACTATTCAGTGAGAGGGGGTCTTTTCCAACCAGAGTGATTCTGTGATTGTGGCAGAACAGTTTAGCAAACGTAGGGCTTCTCTTGCTTGTTTTGTACCAAATGTTTTAGGGACGTCCAAAGCCAGTTCCTGCATCTTTAGGTGAGCAGTGAGGGTGAAATATCGAAGCATAACCATGGAAAATTTCACTTTCAACAGAATTTTAGTCCAAAACCTGGTTTGGTAAGACTGAAGCTACTGGTAACAAATGGAAAGAGAAGCATCTCCACAAAAGGAAAGCAGACAGAAGTCAGCTGTTTCTTGGTGGTGGCCAGCTGGGTATTAGAATGGATCTGTTGGCTACCAAGTTAACAGATTTACAGCACTTACCTGCAGAAAATGGTGATTCTTCCTCATTCAAGCGGTGCAAGGAAGCAGAGGGAGAGAAGGAAGCTGAAGGTAAGAAATAAAAGGCCAAAGGATACAAAGGTGTAGGAAACTAGCTTGTATTAGAGTCACTATACTTAGAATAACTTATCCAGCTCTGATACAGGGATGAAGTGAGCAGAAGATCCTTGGTCTTGGACCAGATTGAGAGGCAGTCTGACTATATTGATGCTGAGGGTAGGATGCTAGTGTCAGATACTTTACCTGAATGCTTTCTCTCTTCTTTGCCCCATCAGTCTCCTACTTAAGCTGTATTTTTATCAAGTTTCGTTATCACATTTTCAGTAACCTCATACATTGTGTGTCCTGGCAAAGGCAGCGTGCTGTGGAATAGCATGTTAATAAAAACTCCAGCTCTTCTGTATTGTAACTGTGCTGTTCTTTGTTAGGATGAAAAAGTGAGAAAACATATCCACACCATTCTTCCAGTTATTCAGAGACAAGGTTTATGTGGAGACTAGCACGTGTGGAGACTAGGTTGCCTTATACACTCACATAGCTTCATACTATGAAATTTCTCCTTGTAGTAAATAGGGACGAAGCTATTTTTATGTTGACTGCAACACCTTGTATTTATCCAAGGACAGAAAGATGTCAATAGTGTGCTGTAGGGATTTCATCTCAGGCCATCGTCATAGGAAATTTATTAGATGCTTAAAGTGCTTCATCTCAAGGTGACCTGGAAATATCTCCATTTGATGTGGAAGCATCAGTTGTCTGTTTAATACTTCTAATTTGTGTGTTTATTAACCTCCTGACATAAACAGGTCCTTAGCAGCAAAACCTGAGCTGTGGTGGTGGTGATGTGCACACACATATGTGTGTTTTCAGGGCACGGCAATGGCACGATCAGTTGTGGTTATGCAGCATGGAGGTAGTAAAAACAAAACAAAACAAAACAAATCCAAAACCCATCACAGACCCAGGACAGATAAGTGAGATTTCTCCATTTGAGATTGCCAGAAAGAGGCTGCTCAGTAGATACTGCACAGTCATAAATTTGTAATGTGTAGCCATTGTGGCTGGAGGGATAAATATTTGGTACCTGTTATTACCTGATAAAGTCATACATTTGCATGGCTCCATTTTATGTAATAATTAAAGGATCTAGCTTTAGCATCTGCTTTCAGCTGATAAACTGGCTTTAGTATTTTCAATAAAGGAAAAGCAATAATTCACACGATACATCCACCACGTAGATGTGAAACAAAGCTATCAATGACAAGGGAGGGAAGAAGGATGAAGCTTCAGATCGGCATCCCCTGTTAAACAGGGGACTGTGTCTGTTTGCTTTTTGAGTGGTTTACCGGGCATTATCAAACATTTGTGTGGTTTACTGGACACCCTTCTTTAAAATAATTTAAAAAAAATACAATAGTGAGAAGATCTGACCACACCCAATGTCTGTTTTGGGGATCAGTTTTAAATATTAGTGTTTTTCAGGATAGCTGGTTTTTGTAGCCCACCTCTGACAGAGGGTTTGACCAATGTGTTTTGATGTTCCATTGCCACAGTGGTCAACTAAATCATAACAAAAGAGAAGTTAAGGATTGCTATTTTACATGATGGTCTTAGTCTTGGACTGTAATATGTGTGTGCTATTGCACCAAGTGCAAAATATTTGAAGTCCCTACTTTTCCACCCCACCAAGAGGTGCTGGGAGGAACTTGATGAGAGCTTCAGGTTATTTGCTTGGCTGCTGCTAAGGTGAGAAGCAGTTTTCAAAGATACCACCTTTTCCAGAGCTTTTAAGCCCCACTGCAGTTTGTAAGCAGGAATTATTTTCTGCCTTTTCTACTTCTTTACACAAATTCCTGATTGATGAGGAATGGATCTTGGCAAGATGGCCCCAAGAAACATTTTTGGGAGAAAATGAAGGGTGAAATATAAAATAAATTAATACCTTCAGTATTAACGAAGGCACCCAGTGACCCCAGGAGTTTTTGGTGGAGTGTGACTCTATCCTGTACCTTATTAAGACATTCAGCTATATGTAGAAAAAAGATGTGTGTGGGGGGTTGTGTTTGTTTGCTTATTGTGAGTAAGAATATTTAAGAAACCTTTAAACATGCTTGGCAAAGAGAATGCTGTGAGCTCATGGCTGGAAGACAGGCAAACGTAAATTGGTGATACAAAGTCATAGAAGCACAGTGTTGGAAGGGACCTCCAAAGGTCATCTAGTCCAACCCCCCTGCAACAAGCAGGGTAATCTCTAACTAGACCAGATTGCCCAGAGGCCCGTTACTTTTTTTAATATTGGAGATTATTAGTCTTTAGAATGAGGTTTTTTGGGGAAGTGATGCTTTTTCAGATCCAGACAGAATGCTTTCCTGGAAGATGTACTGTAGCTGAGCACAAATTGACAGTCCTACTGCAGGTTGAGCTAAGTGACATAAAAAAAATACTCCTTTCTGGCCCTAAAAAGTATAAATATGTGTTATCACATATATGTGTAACCTCTTACACAACTGAAACCTCATTTTGAGCCACTTTAGAACCACCAGTGCGATGAAGCTTCCATCATGCACTTACTTATTGAATTAGCATCTCTTTCTCTCTCTTCTGCTCACTCTCAAGGCACTTCTAGTGACTATTCGTGAAGAGATGATGTCCTACAGACAAAAGAGCAGTTCTTTAGACAGGTGCTACTGTGCTGTAACCTGAATTCATCATACTGCTTGGGATTGTGTCAGCGTAAGAGGGAGATGACATGTGAAAGGAAGATAAATTATTATGGTGGGTGTGTAGGGGTTTAAAATACTGTTTGAAAAGAGAAGACTTTCTCCTATCACCATAAACAAAGTTTATTTGATTTTGGCCTCTAAACACTGAAGATAGAGGGGGAGATACTTAGGAAACACAGCAGATTCTCAGAGCAGTAAACAGGAAATAATCTTACTGGAAAAGCTAAACAGTCTGCAACATGAGTAACTGAAGAAAAGCAATTAAGATATGACACAGAAAACCATGTGAGGTATGAGTATATAATGTATACTTGGTGCAGGTGGTCCTGCTGTGGCAGGGGGATTGGACTAGATGATCTTTCGAGGTCCCTTCCAATCCCTAATGTTCAGTGATTATGTGATTCTGTGAAACATGAGCACATGAGGGAGAATCATTGTTCTCAATCTCAGTTTTACTGTCCTTTACAATGCTACAATGATCCCCCCTAGATGGGGTCATCTGACATGTTACCACTTAATTTTAAGCCAAATATCTTAGGTTTGGAACAGTAGGCTACTTTGTGAGCAATCTCATTTCCCTGGGTTTTGCACTATATACCTCAGAAAAGTTGTATAATAAGGTTTACCGTATAAAACATACTGCACTTACAACTACAAGATGAGAAAATTACAACTTTATATTCATCTATTAAACGTAAACCTAACAGTAAGTAAAGCCTTTCAGTTACAAGTCAATATTCACAGAGAGGTTTGACTCACTTTCCTCCATAGTGATGTGCAAATTAAGATACAATAGCTTCTCCAAAAAGTTACTTAGGGTACAGAGGGGTTTTTTGGCCTGTGTTGAATAAAAGCAATTGCTGAAATGCTTTATTAACAGTCTTCCTACTCAATGTCATGGTCTGTTGTTTGTGTCCTGCAAGTTAATAGCCTCAAGGCCAGTTGCCTGGAGACAGCATAAGTTTTTCTGTGCTTAGAAATGAAAGGAGCTGGGAGCTGGGAATTATATGAAAAATATGTTTAATTAAGTAGGTACAAGTAGGGAATTAAATGCATTTAATTTAGGTGTCTTGCTTTGCGTGTTTGTAGCTGTTGCAGAAGCTGTCCCATTAAGCTGAACTCGCTCTGCAATTCCGTTCTCATTTTCTCAGCTAAATACATTTTCAGGTCAAAGTCAATACAAGTGGGAGTAAATTTGGCCTGGAGATTGAGGCTTATGTTTCATTCCAGTTGTACTTGATAAACAAATACGTTTCTCTGCTGACTCAGAGTTACTGTAATTCAGAGAGAAACACCTTGAGTTGTATACACTGTGGTGTTGTTCACCCGACCCCATGCCAGGTGTCCCTATTAAAGTTCCCTTCTTCACTTCTCAAATGGGCTGCCAGGGAAAAACTCATGGAAAGCAAAAAATAATTTGAGTTCCTTTACAAATACTCTCTGCATGAAGATACACTTTTAGGCTGCATACTGCTGCAGCCTATTTCTGGTTAACGATGTTCTGCACCTATGAAGCTCCTCCTCCTGGGCTGAAATTTAAATAAACCTCTTTTGTCAAGTTCACTTACAGAGCAAGCAAATTTAATTAACCCAGGAAATATCTGTAATCTCTTAATTAAAAAGACACCTCTGAGTTTAAATATTTATTGTATCATTAAAGAGAAGGAAAGGCACGGCACTAATTTATTGGGTTTCTAGCTGTACCGGGCATTTCCATGGCTTGAAATAGGCATGCTAAAAGAGAATTGGCAGAGAAAGGCTGAACCATTCAGTCGGGCTTCCCAGAAAGAAAAGAACCATATGGTAGACATCTCATGTCATAGAGTTCCTAGAGTATCCTTTCTATGTGCTTCACACTCCCTGCAAACCTCAAGCTCATCCCAAAACTGATTAGAAACTCAGGGTGCTGATGTAGTGTGACCTGTATTTGACAAGGCTGGATGCAAAGGTCTCTGTAGAAATGTCATTTCAGCTTTAGTGGACTTGGCAAGATCAGATCTGTGCAAGTTTTCATTTAGTTGTTTTATTAGAGCAACCAACACAGCTGGAAAATGAATCATCAGAAGTTCTGTGCTCTTGTGTGTTTTTTCCAGTATGAGACAGAAGCAGCAAACTTCAAAGCTATAGAGAGACTGAGATAGATACAAATCATTAGATACCAATCAATTAGCCTGACAAAGAGAACACGCAAAATTTCTGTGGGGTAGGTAGATGACTGCCAGCGAAAACCATGTTAAGATGGTGATCTGTTAATTGCGAAGTTGATTATGTAATTTCCAGACTCTGAAACATCAGTAGGTTGATGCACAGTAGGTTTTTGTCACAAAACTAGCACCTGTACTAGATCTCTGGTGTGTGGTATCTAAGAGAGTTATAAATTGCCTTGCAAAGAGCTCTCTTTTGAAGGTGTTTTGTATGCTTGCTTAGGGTTTGGGACCGAGAGGTCAAAGGTAAAGTGACTGGTGTGTAAGGTGTGTGTGTAAAGTTTCCCTTCTTGATGTGGTAGTGTGTTGAGCTGGACTGCTCAGGCTTTGATTCCAGCTTGATTCCAGATCGTCCTACACCTAATTTTGCTGGAAAGCTCCATGCAATAGCATTCACGTGGTGTCTAGGAAGAGAGTCTTGCAGCGTCAGCATTGAGGCAGTGACATTCTTTAATTATTAGTAAGCCTCCAATTTAATATGCAGTAGCTGCCTTCTTGCTGTCTTTTATAACTTCAGCATCATCTCCTTCTTCCACTGTCTTTAGATGGGAGGACGTAAAAGAAACTGTATTTCACAAGATAGCACAACTTTCTTGTTGTTAAACAGCAGGAATATCTCTGTAGTGTTACTGCGACACTGAAGTGAAAGTTTGGGATGTTGATTCACAAGAAGCTCACCATGAGCCAGCAGTGAGCTCCTGCAGCCCAGAAGGCCAACTGTATCCTGTATCCTGAGATGCATCAAGAGAAGTGTGGCCAGCAGAACAAGAGAGGGGATTCTCCCCCTTTACACTGCCCTTGTGAGACCCCTCTGCAAATACTATATCTAATTCTGTGTCCCAAACATATGAAGCACATAGAAATGTTGGAGTGAGTACAGAGGAGGCCACAAAGTAGATCCAAGGGCTGGAGCACCTTTGCTGTGAGAATACGTTGAGGGATCTAGGGTTGTTCAGCCCAGGGGAGAGAGACTCGATGAGGACCTTAGACCTACCTTCCAATACCTGAAGGGAACCTACAGGAAGGCTGGAGAGGGACTTTTCCCAAGGGGATCTAGTGACAGGACAAGGGGAAATGGCTTTAAACTGAAGGAGAGGAGGTTCAGACTAGATCTTAGGAAGAAGTTCTTCAGTGTAAGGGTGCAGAGACTCTGGAATCAATTGCCCAGAGAGGTTGTGGGTGTCCTCTCCCTGGAGGTGTTCAAGGCCAGGTTAGATGATGCCTTGAGCAACCAAGTCTGGTTGAAAGGCATCACTGCCCATGGCAGGATGGTTGGAGTAGATGATCTCTGAGGTGACTTCCTTAACCCCATCCAACCTCACCCATCTGTGATTCTATGACACTTTGATGGCACCAGTTTTCTAGAAGGGGTTTTGCATTCTGCATTCCAGAGGACCTACCTATGAGATGAATAACCTCAACATTTTCTTCTGGTTAATTAGTTGAAGATGTAACATGATGGCTCACCTTTTTGAGTGCCCACTTGAGAAGCTTCTCTGTTCCCAGGCACTGTGGAGTGTATCTAGACACTTGCAAAGTCTTAGCCCATCAAAGGCCAAGTGTTCTTTGGTGCAACTTCACACTTAGAAAATAATTGCAGTACTTCCTTATCTCCCAGGCGGTTGTATGGCTTGTTGTACAAAATCACCAACACATTCTCAGGAGTAAGGACTGTAAACCACACTGTGAGAATAAATAGAGAACAGCTTGGGATTTTCAAATGGCAGAGAAGTAAAAGCATATCAGATATTACTATTGTAGTAGTTGTCTGCCCTACAAAAAAAGAGATGATGCATTTGTCCTACAAACAGCTCCTGCTTTGCATGTTAGGAAGGAACAAACGGGGAAAAGTAAAATTTGCATGCAAGAGTAGCTCTTCTGGGTAAGACACACGTTGTGCTGCTCATCTCAGCCAGCCCTGTGTGAAATCAGGCAGGCACTCTGCAGGCCAGAATGGGGATCACTCTTGTTTCCATTCTTTGGAGAGCTCACAGTCTGAGGCAGGTGAAAATTCTGACCCAGGCGCTAAAGCAGGAATCGCTAAGGCTGTGAGACATCACCCGACGGCAGTTTAAACAGAATTACGTGAACACGGTGTGAAACACGTGGAGTGCAGTCTTTTCTCAATTATACCTCAAATTTATTCACAGCCTACTAACTGCTGGCTGGAGAGGATGGCAGAGCAGGGAAGGCAGCCCTTCCTTGACAATACAGAAAATGGAAAAGCTGATTTAAAACATTTAGGTCTGACACAGCAAAAGAAGGGGTTTTAGGGCAAGGCAGTGACTCATCAGCAAACCACTGGTGGATGAAGCTCTTTCACAGGTATTTAACTTGGCAGCTTGCCTCAGTGCCACTAGTTCTCATTTTGCCTTGGTGTGTTTGTGAGTGGACTTGAGCATCTCCTGCACCTATGCTCAGCTGCTTGCTCTCTGATCTGCTGAGAGAGGGGAGGGAAAAAACCTCTGTTCCTGGGCTACAGCAAGAAACAATTATTCTTAAGAATTAAATATAAGATTTTTAGGTAAAATCTTTAAAAGAAATGCCTTTGTGTCAAGTGCTTGCATTGAGAATTCATAAAACATCCTCGGATTTTCTATTTATCATGCCAGAAATTCTGAAATGGAAGTAGTCTGATCTGACAGAATGTAATGTGTCCTGCACTGTTCACTGTCTGCTGCTATAGATAATCAGTTTTATGCACAAACATGTTCTTATCCCATTCTTTTATTTGCTATAAGGTGATCATTTTTTTACAACTGAAGACTGAACATGCTGTGAGAACTTTTGCCTCAAAGGAGCAATCCTGTCGGAAAATGCCTCATCAGCTGAGTCCAGCCAATTCAGTGCTCCAGGTCATGGCTGGCCCAGTACCTGCTGGCTTAGTAAGGCTGAGGATTTAGGGGGTTTCTTTTGCTGTTTCTCAGTGACACCTCAAAGCAGAGATTTAGGGTGTGTATTCAGCTCCTGAACTACCCTTTATCTGTAATAGCACAGTGCTGCCTTCCTGTCAAGACTTCAGTTGGTGTAACTTACTGCTGAGTAACGTCAAGACAGAGATTCATTAAACAAATATCTCGGTGCAAACTGGGTACCTGAAATCATATTTACATTTCCTATTGTCTTTATAGTTTTCTGTATTTCATTTTTCTTCTCTCTCTCCATTTCGAAAGAGAAGAGGTCTAGTTCCATTGGCCTTTCTGTATAACTGTATTCCCCAGATTTATACATCATTCAGTGTTCTTTTTCCTTTCCCCATCCCTGTAACATCAATTTTATATCAAGGTGACCTTAATGGAGCTTGGTATTATAATTCAGTGCTGTTGTAGGGCCACCAGGCATCACATTTATTATCCACTAGCAAATTTTTCTTGGAAATTCTGCTTGCCAGCAGGAAAAGAATGATGGAACTATGACGTAGATCTTGAGGCTTTTTTTTTTTTAATCCATGTCTCTAGATTCTACAGTTCATAATTCGTCATCTCTGAACTGCAAGTTTGGTGAAATTTAATTGCACAAAATTTAAACGATGTAAATTGATCAGGGAAGGGGAGACCATATTAAATCTATTAAGTTTCGAAAAGCATCTGATACTGACATTAAAATGTCTCCAGAGGCAACAGCATTCAGCTCATAATGAAGTTCCTCAGAATCAATTTTCAACAGTTTCCTCATAAACTGCCAAAAGCATCTAAATATCTGTATTTGCAAGTGGGATGGAGAAAGGCACTCAGTGTGGGAACAACATTCAGCCACTAATTCCCTTCAGTCTCTCAAGCAATGTGTCAAATGTGATGTTTATCTGCAGCTCTAATTTTTTTGTCTTATAGGAAGCCTAAGTTTCAGGCACCCCATAAAGGTGCCAACAGTGCTGTAGTTTCCCACTGGTAGCTACTGGGTAACTGTAGAAGTCTCTCATTTAGCACAGGCTGGTCTGTCCACATCTCAAATGACCTTCCCTGGTACCGAAGTCAGGCTGACAGGCCTGTAATTCCCTGGATCATCCTTCCTGCCCTTCTTGTAGATGGGTGTCACAATGGCAAGTCTCCAGTCATCTGGGGCCTCCCTGTAGCTGTGAGGCTGCTGCCAGCTGCCTGTAGAAGACCTCATCAACTTCCTCATTCTGATCTGGAGGTCTGTAATAGACACCCACAACAGTGTCACCCATGCCAGCCTGCCCCTTAATACACACTCACAATCTCTCAACTCTCTTCTGCTGCCTTCGGACAGAACTCAGTATGTTGTAGCTGCTCTCTCACATAGGGAGCAACTCCTCCACCCTGCTTTGCTGACCTGTCCCTTCTAAAAAGGACGTAGCTGTCCATGCCCACATTCCAGCCATGTGAGCTGTCCCACCAGGTCTCTGTAATTGCTACCAATTCATAATCGCCTGACTGCAAGCCCTTTACAAGCTCTTTAGGAAGGATAGGCAGGGAAGGAGAGGAGGAGGCGTTGCCCTAAAGAAAAGCTGGAGAGGGCCTTTTTAGGATGTCATGTAGTGACAGGACTAGGGGGAATGTAACAAAGCTGGAGATGGGTAGATTTAGAGTGGATGTGAGAAGGAAGTTCTTCAATGTGAGAGTGGTGAGAGCTTGGCATGGGTTGCCCAGGGAGGTGGTTGGGGCCCCATCCTTGGAGGTGTTTAAGGCCAGGCTGGATGGGGCTCTGGCCAGCCTGATCTATGGTGGGGTGTCCCTGCCCATGGCAGGGAGGTTGGAACTGTATGATCCTGTTGTCCCTTCCAAGCCTGACTGATTCTGTGATTCTGTAACTTCTTCCCAGTGAGGGTGACGGGGCGCTGGAGGGGGCTGCCCGGGGGGTTTGTGGAGTCTCCTTCTCTGGAGATGTTTAAAACCCGCCTGGACTTGGTCTCGGTGATCCTGCTGTGGCAGTGGGGTTGGACTGGATGATCTTTCGAGGTCACTTCCAATCCCTAATGTTCTGTGATTCTGTGTGTTTGTCTCATCATTTACTGTTTGCATAAGAGCCCTCACATGAGTGAAGTAGTAGGGAAAGTGGATGGAAACACTTTTAAGAAGTAATTGGAGCACAAAGTGGGTTTTGATTGGTCTCAGTTGGCCTGAAATGACTATGAGGTATATAAAGCATCATGGGAAGAAAGGGAAGACAATATTGAGCCTTGAGATAGAAATTCATAGAATATTTGTAAAGTAAAATGGACCACCAAATGGGCTTTGAGGCTGGAAAAAACCTACCCTTACATTTAAGAACTAAAGAGTTATTTGGAACGTATCAGGACTACCTTCCTTTGTCCTAAACTGGATGATTTCAGTGTTTAATGCGTATCACTCACTTTGTGTTTCCACACATTGTTGAACAAACTCAGGCAGATGAGCTACCCTGAAGTCAGTGAAACTAGTCACAACTCCTGTGCCTACAAAATTCACCAGAGCACTCTGATGGGTTGTACAAAGCGGGTCAGCTTCTGCCAACACAAGTTTATTCCTGTAGCACCTACTTACAAAAGCTTTCGCTGAAATCTACGTGACAAGTCAGATTAGTGCAGACCCTTGAAACAAGGAGCAGAAGATCCCTAGATGTGCAATTTTTTAGTTATCTTCTTAAAATAATAATCTAAAAGCGGATTATTAAATGAGTGTGCGCTGCATGGATGAGAGCAATTTCTGTTCTCACAAAGCTTTCCATTCTCATTCATTATCTTAATACACACCACACCTCGAACACCAAAGCTCAGGCCAAAGAGGTGCTTCACTAAATGAATTTGCCTGGTAGTTTATTAACCATCTGGATAGTTGATTGCTTCCTTCAAGCCCAATGCTGTTCCTTACAACTCACAGTCACTATTGCTAGGAGTAGACCACAGGCAGCAGCGAGAGTGCTGTCCCTGAACGCTATTTTATCAAGGTTTTTGGGTGGTCTCGGGGTTCACTGAGTGGCAAAGCTCGTGGGAAGCAGACAGTCAGCCACTAAGGGTGGATACTCTCATGGGAGAAGCCGGGCAAACACCGTGGGGGGTGCAGAGCCAGAGCCTTCGAGGGAGGCGAAACCAGAAGTCGCACTCAGACCTCAGGCAGCAGCAAGAGTGCAGCCACTTTAGCCGCTGGGGTGGGTGGTGGTGGGAAATGCTAACAATGTGCCAGCAGAGGAGGACCAGGCTTCAGTCACAACTGCACAGGATGTGGGAATCCAAACATAGGTCCCCCAACAAGAGGAGGTTGTGCAGGTAACAGGATACCAAGAATGCAGCATTTTTTTTCATCTTCCTGGCTGTGTATGGTGCGAGCAGGTAGATTATCTGCTTGACCGGGTGGCAGAGTGGCAAGATGAGGTTGAAAGGCTGCAAGCTGAACTAGGAAGGCTCAGGAGAACTAGAGAGGCTGAAACAGAGGTAGACAGGTGGAGCCAGACTCAGCAGTCTGGACAGTGGCTAAATAAGAGCCAGATTCAGGAGAAGCCTGTATCCTGTAGTTCTCAGGTGGAGGACAGAAGCCCAAGTAGAATGGGTGAGTGGAGCCAAGTGCAGGGCCATGGCAGGAGGTGGGTACCACCCTTGCCTGGCACACCTCCCTAGTTGCCACTAAGTAATAGATATGAGCCCCTATTGGAAGACAGCAAATCTGATAAGGATATAGAGGATAGAGAGCCCACACTGAAGGTCCTGGAAAAACTGTATAAATCCAGGAAGGCTTCTAGTGCTATGACAACCTCCTCTACAAAGAAGAGAAGGGTCCTAGTTATTGGAGACTTGCTCCTGAAAGGGACTGAGGGCCCAATATGCAGAGCTGACCCCCATCACAGGGAAGTCTGCAGTTTACCAGGAGCCCGAATCAGGGACATCACT
>VXBP01003357.1:428632-448919 GCA_013400115.1 Rhinopomastus cyanomelas | reverse complement strand
CACAATAAGGTCACCTCGGAGCCTCCTCTTCTTCAGACTGAACAGCCCCAACTCTCAGTCTGGCCTCATAAGAGAAATGGACGCAGTACTCCAGGTGGGGTCTCACCAGAGCAGAGTAGAAGGGGAGAATCACCTTCCTCGACCTGCTGGCCACACTTCTCCTGATGCAGCTCAGGATCAGGTTTGCCTTCTGGGCCGCAAGTGCACACTGCTGGCTCATGCTGACCCTTTCACCCCCAAGTCCCTCTCCCCAGGGCTACTCTGCAGCCAGTCACTGCCCAGCCTGTATTTGTGCTTAGGATTGCCTTGACCCAGGTGCAGGACCTTACACTTGGTCTTGTTGAACCCCATCAAGTTGGCTTGTGTTCACCTCTCCAGGCTGTCCAGGTCCCTCTGGATGGCATCCCTGCCCTCCAGCATGTCTGCTGCACCACACAGCTTGGTGTCGTCAGCAAACTTGCTGAGGGTGCACTTAATGCCTCTGTCCATGTCACCAACAAAGATGTTGAACAAGACTGGTCCCAGGACTGATTCCTGAGGGACTCTGCTTGTCACTCAACTCCTCTTGGACATGGATCCATTGACAACCATTCTCTGGGTGCACCATCAAGCCAGTTCTTCACCCATCTAGTGGTCCACCAATCAAAGCCATGTTCCACCAGCTTGGAGACCCAAAATTGGTGCAGGACAGTGTCAAAGGCTTTGCTCATGTCCAGGTAAATGACATCAGTCACTCGCCCCTCATCCACTGATGTTGTGACTTCTTTACTCAAATCCGCTTTCTTTTGTTAACCTGGGTTATTTGCAGCTGTCATCACTGTAAATTGCTATGAGAGACCACAGTCTTTCTCTATGTTTTATCCAGTACCAGGTTTGGCTTTTAGCAGATGAATAATGAAAACCACAAACAGTTAAGGTTTATAGCAGGTGCAGTTTGTAGTGGCAAAACAAGCTTTGGTGTGAGCTGGTTGGTCTTAACTCCCTTTGTGGACTTCAGTGAGGTTGTGGTGATTTTTTTCCCTTTTCCCTTCCCAGGAATGTTAGTGAGATTTGGGGATAAAAATATCTGTCTGGAGAAGCAGAGATGACAGCTATGAGCTATTTCTAGTCTTTTTTTATTTTACTTTCAGTCTTACATCTCTCTCTCATGTGCTGCCAGCTTTGGGTAGAGATCTTGCAGAGTAGAATTTAAATAGATGACAAGCCTAGTTCTCAGACTTCCTGGACATATTGATGATCATAGGATTCAGTTCACTTCCATTTATGCTTCTGCCTGTGTCATGACGACTTACAGTAATTACACAGCTTTCCCTAACGTTCAAGTATGACAACTCGGAGTATGTTTCCCATGTTAATCCAAACGTTCTGTCAAATATTCTTGACTATTATTCCATTGCTGATTTCAGTTAGGCAGCTTTTGTCACAGTGATTACTTAAAATTAAGAAAAGTAATAGAACAATTAATTATGAATTAATCATAAATTGTTAATCACAAATACATCACAAGAAAGCTGTGTCAGTTGTCAGAGTAGAATGAAATAGGGCAGGACCTATCCTACATGTATTATGTTGGTTTGCTCGTGGGTACTTGAAATATAAATAGAACAGAACGGCAGCACTCGGGGAGCATTTCTTTAATATGAAAATCAGATGATGAGATGCTGCCATAGCCAGCTCTGCCCTTTGGACAAGGATGTAGTTTACACTTATGTAAACTCATTTACATTTATGTCAGTTCTGCGTGGGCAGCATGATTAACATCCAGGGGCTAACAGAGCTGTACAAGCATCCAGGTTTGTTAAAGGCCTGGTGTCTGAGTAGCTTGACTATATATCATTGTTTCCCATTCTAACTCACAGATGGGGGAACCCATAACCTTTCTATGTGATGAAACAGCTTCTAGTCACCTCCCAGCAGCACCTCAGATTGCAGCAGCCCATAGTGTTACCTGTGCATGGTGTGTAGGGCCATCCCTGAGGTGGAAGAACCTTGGGGGCCCTCTCTGTGTGTGTCCCCCCTGATGCTTCTCCAGCAAGCTGCCCTGCCCCACTTATCTTTCCACTGGTGGACCGCCACAAGTGGTGCTCTGTCAGCACACAGCTGTGCCGAGTGCTTTGGGAACCTCTCCTCAGCGGGATACTTTTCCAAACCTGCACACGGTGATCTGTAAGGGCTCCAAGTCTTACTAGGAACTAGCCCATCTGGTTTCTGGCTTTGGCTGGAGCTATAATTAGTGTCACAGAAGCACTGCATCATCTGGCCTGAGTCTTGATTTTCAAATGAAAAATTCGTTCTCTCCTTCCTCTTTGTTCCTTCTCCTTGAACACGTTCCACAGCAGCAGTCTCCTCCTCATCCGACATGCTGTAACACAGGCAACAACGCAGGATGTGCTCTCCTGTCTCCTAAGTGTGTTTCCCCTCTCTCTCCCTACCAGCGTTATCCCGGTGCTCCCACGCTGATCCTCACCTACCTGTTTATTCACCCTCTGGGCTGCAATGCCAGTCTTGTCGTCTCTTTTGCTGCCATCAGGTCTGGCTGTGCAGAGGCTCAGGGGCATGTAGCAGGAAGAATTTCCAAGCCACACTGCATGTAACCAACAAGGAAGGCTGCACCTCTCTGCACTCTCTTTAAAGTCCTTTCAGGAAGGATTATAATGGAAATACCAATTAAATTGATATATTTATTAAGAAAAAAACCATCGAAGCTTATGCACTTCTGAGTTGGTTGGACTTGATGATCTTGAAGGTGTTTTCCAACCTTGATAATTCCATCTGGCTGAGTGCCTTGATATCTGGACAGCTCAGTGCTTAATAACGTGATCAGCACATACTGTACGCAGCAGTTAGGACATGTTGTTACCGCATGAACTGGAATTAGAGTAGCAATTCCTGACACTTGTACAACACTTGGTTTGCCTGATTTATTTTTCAGTGTGTGATTTTCTTTTCTTTAGAAGTTAGGCACTGTGTGCTGCTGTAGTGACACACTGCCTTTCTGTCAGAAACCTGTTTTGAGAAGAAGTACTACTTGCCTTACATGACTGATCACATTGACAGTTCCTAATGATTGCTCGTTTAAGGAAAATAGATGTGTTGATTCTCATCATCCTTTTAACTTCATAACCACTTAACTGTAAAAGGAAAGAAGAGCAAAGTCTCTTCCATTGAAATGCATGTTTGTTCATTTACTGGGGGTAAAAATAGTGAATAAACAGTATTAAATAAAAGGAGAGTAATAGCTCCCTGTTTGGCTTTGATTTTTAGTCTCTTGCCTTATCTTTTGCTGCTTGGGATGATGAAGCAGTCACCAACACAAGACAGAGAGATGGCTGTAAATCACTGGAAGCTTTTGTCAGTTCAGCTTGGGCACAGTAACCATCCTCAGGCTGAGGCTCAGAGCTGAGTTTGTTCCTGTGCAGTAGTTGAGGTTGTTGCAGCTATTTATCTGGCTGACATTAGGATTTTCAAAACATGTTTGATGATTGGCTGGGAAATGTCTGGAAACTGCTTTTTCTTTCTATTTCTCTCTGGCACGTTCACCTTTCTCACTTAGGAGTCAGCAAGGTTTATGTGCCCATTCAGAATTATGATGGGGAATAGCTGGAGGATTTTGTGTTTACGAAACAGTGATGAGCAATATAATCAACTTTCCTACTTAACTGCAGCATGACGAGCATGTGGGTAGGTGAAGTCCTTATGCTGAGTACACTAATGCTGAGATTTATGCAAGATGTCTGGGTGATGGCATCCTGTCCTGCATCAGAAATAGTGTGACCACCAGGACCAAGGAAGTGATCCTGCCCCTATACTCTGCTCTGGTGAAGCTGTACCTCCAGTACTGGGGGGCAGTTTTGGGCACCACAGCATAGGAAGGACATAGAGGTGCTTGAGAAGGTGCAGAGAAGGGTGACTGGGCTGGTTAGAGATCTGGAGAACAGGTCTGATGAAGAGAGGCTGATAGAGCTGGGACTGTTCAACCTGGAGAAGAAGAAGCTGAGGGGAGACCTCACCGCTCTCTACAACTACATGAAGGGAAAATGGAGGGAGGTGGGGGTTGGCCTCTTATCTGTAGTGTCTAGTGGTAGGACAAGAGCAAATGGGGTCAGGTTGTGCCAGGGGAGGTTCAGATTGGATCTTAGGAAAAACTTCTTCCCTGAAAGAGTGGGGAGGCCTTGGAACAGGCTGCCCAGGAAAGGGGTGGAGGCACCATCCGTGGAGGGGTTGAACAAACATGTAGACATGGTGTGTCAGAAGATGATTTAGTGGTTAGGAGTTGTAGAGTGGACAGTTTGTAAACCTGAGCTGTAGTATGGTGCAAAGCAACCTCAGCCATATCAGGGGCACAACTCGTCACACTTAGCAAGTAGTAGTCAGAAAGTACAACATTATGCAGTATCAATGTATTGAGTGATTGTGCTACTTTTAGACTGGGTGACTATAGACTGTCTGGGTCTGAAAATGCCTCTCACTCAGTGGCCTTCTGCTGAACAAGTAGGATTTCACAGCCTGGTTTGGGAGCACATGCCCTTTGTCCCTACAGATCACAACCTTTCCTCCTACAGTTCTGCCTATTTCTTTTCCTCAAAGCTTAGCTGGCCTGCGGGTTGCAGCGCTCTGCAGGCTGCTGTACAATCACTTTAAACTCTGCAGAGCTGGCGCTTAAATAACATTGAAATGAACTCGATTCAGCCTCTAAGCTACTCTTGTACTGGGTCTGCTTCACAAAGCAGCACAGGCTTTCATGGCTTTCTCTGGAGAAATAAATCTGAGGTTTCATTCACATGAAAAATCTCAGTATGATTTATTTACAGGTTAAGGGCTCATGCACATCCTTATAAATAATGCTTTAGCCTTGTTTTTTCCGTTGTGCACTTTGCATTTCTTGTGTGCCTCCTAAGGCCTTCGGCTTGTTATCACAGCGAATACTGCTATGTTTCATGTACTGTGTTGGAAGAGACAAGTTGTTTTTCTCTGACTTGAAGAACTAACACCTAAGTGTAGTCTGTGCAGTGCTGACATCCTTTCTTCTGTTAATTTCTATCGTTAGTCTATTTCTTTCCAAAGCAGACGTCTAACTATGGCTCATCTACATTGATATATATGTCAAGAATAAAACCATGACAGAATCATAGAATGGTTTAGGTTGGAAGGGACCTCAGAGATCATCTTGTTCCAACCTCCCTGCCATGTGCAGCGACACTTCTCACCAGACTAGGTTGCCCAGAGCCCCATCTAACAGCACCTTGAACACTTCCAGGGATGTTCACAACCCTGGAAGCTGTGAACAACCACAACCTCCTTGAGCAACCTCCCTGGGCAACTTGTTCCAGGGCCTCAGCACCCTCACAGGGAGGAGTTTCTTCTGAAAATCTAATCTAAAACTAACAGCTTTTAGCTTGAAACCATTCCTAACCTTGTTAGGTGAGACAGGCTTCTTTCAAGTATGATTACATGTGTGTAACAAAAACAGTTACAGCGAAGTATGGGGGGAAAAAAACAGTAATTCTATTTTTTCAAAATTTTTTTCCAAAATTGCAGCTATTAATATGATTTACCCGAAGTCTAGCTTTGACATGTTGTACTGCCTGCTACTAAATATTATGAGTCATCAACGATAGTCTTCATTAGCTAACTATAGCTAAAGTAACTTAATTATTTTAACCTAATTAAGAGCAACAAAGCTCAACACCAAAATATTAAGAAAATTGCTAAATTACAGAACAAAGCTGTAAAACTAAGCCATTTCTTTTGAAGATGGGTATCCATGATAAAGATTGTCCTTTGGCTTTGATTTTATAGTTGCAATCAATATAAATATTTTATATGAATGTATAGATGTATAAATACATATTTTAATATTATTATAATTATAGATGAAATATTTTATTGTATTATATTGTAGTATATTTTAATATATTAAATTATAGTGACTATATATTATTATATTATCTATAATATCCATATATTGTAATATATTATTATCCATAACATTATATAAATACATAAAATGTTTATAGTTGCACTATATAAAGTCTTTTCAAACTTCTTTCTGTTATTTCAATATCTGACATGTTTAGCCTTTTACAGTTACACTTTTCTCACTGGGCTGCCAGAGGATCTGTTGGTGGAATGACCCCAGTGTCAAACATGTAACAGGGTCCTCGCCGCTCTTCATGGTGTTTTTAATGGGACTATTTTTACTAGAGCTATAGTTGATGCTGTTATGCCTCTGGTGAGTCAGGGCCTTGGTATGATTATGCCACCTGTCATCCCCTCTTAACAGCTCTGATCTTGCACGCGCTGGTTGGAAGAATTATTGTGCCATTTTTCAGCTCCAGCCCGCAGTGGTTTAACACAGCTCCCGACACTTTTTCACTCCTATGAGTTGATACAGACAAGCGTTTTTGAAGAGAGCCCTAAGGCTAACAATAATATTTATATCTCCTGCCATTCATGGAAAAGCAGAGCCAATAAAGGAGGCAAAAGATGGGGTGTGCGTTCCCTTTTGCTCATTAATGTTTCAGCTCGTTCTGCGGCTGTTCTGTGGAAGAGTGGTTGCCTTCATTTCTCACTGAAGGAAAATGCTGCATTTCTTATTCAAATGTATTTCCTATGTAATTCTGCTTTAAGCTTTTTCTTGAAAGATGTTGTTCATCTCCTTTACTCAGAGAGATGAATAACACCCGACTATATGTTTATTGAACAATGCTGGACTGGTCTTGAAAAAGTGGCTACATTGCAGGAATAGTATTTGACAAATGCAGGGGGGAAAACAGCGAGCCTGGTTCAATAAGGACATCAAGAAGGACATTGAGGTACTGGGGTGGATCTAAAGACGAGCAAAGTAGCTGGTGAAGGTTCTGGAGGGCAGATCTGAGGAGGAGTGGCTGAAGGAACTGGGGTTGTTTAGTCTGGAGGAAAGGAGGCTGATGGGAGACCTCGTTGCTCTTTACAACTGCTTGAAACAAGGATGAAGAGAGTTGGGGGTCAGCCTCATTTCCCAAGTTACTAGTGACAGAAA
The DNA here is from genome assembly GCA_013400115.1 of Rhinopomastus cyanomelas. Classification (NCBI taxonomy): domain Eukaryota; kingdom Metazoa; phylum Chordata; class Aves; order Bucerotiformes; family Rhinopomastidae; genus Rhinopomastus; species Rhinopomastus cyanomelas. Next base: position 441,898 of record VXBP01003357.1, on the reverse strand, counting down.
AAGAAGAAACAGCCTCAGGTTGTGCCGGGGAGGGTTAGGTTGGACATAATGAATTTTTTTTCCCTGACAGAGTGGTCAGGGGTTGGAACAGGCTGCTCAGGGAGGAGTGGAATTGCCATCTGTGAAGGTGTTCAACAAACACGTAGATGTGGCACTAGGGAAGAGAGTTTAGTGGTCATGGTGGGGTTAGGTTAATGGTTGGACTTGATGATCATGGAGGTCTCTTCCAACCTTAATAATTCAATAGGAAGTACCTACAACCTTCCAGACTGCACATCTGATGGAAGGAGGAGGGGACTCATTCTCAGAAAGACAAGCATCTTGTTTCTGTAGTTGCATGTAAAAGACAACAGGTTGTATTTCTCACTCTGAAGGTTCCACCAGTCTGACTCAGTTGAGCTGAAGAGTATCCAGTCCCCATTGCTTTTGCCTGTAGTTCACAACACATGCTTCTGTGCTCTCCCAGCATCAGTTTGCTGCAAGGTGCTGTGTATCTGTCTTGAACCCCTACAAATGTTTAACGTGCTCTTCCTTTCTGAGCTCTGGTGAAAAAAAATCAGTGCTTCTCACCAGCTTCTTGTATCACACGCACCTGGGCACTCCACTGTTTCCCAGTAGCCCATATCATCCAAACCAATGTGAAATAATAAATGAAATGTCATGGCCCAGGCAAACAGAAAAATCTGGTAATCAGTCAAAATTGAGATACACTGAGAATTCCAAAGTGAGAATAACACATTGGAAGATCGGGGTGACCTTAGAACAGCATTAACAGAAATGGAATGAAATGTTCTGGTACAAGGTCAGGTACTTAAAAACTACTAATAAGGAGCCTACTGTAAATTGAAAATGAATGATAAAGACAGAGACACAGTTAATCATAGAATGATTATGTGATGCAGCTCTGAAAAAGACAAAAGCCTTCACAGATCATGGAAGTTCAGAGATTGGGAAAGTATCTGTGATATTCTGGAAGGTGAAATAGTGGACAATCATAGTCCCAAACTAATAGCATACTTTCATGACTGTAGATCAATAATTACGGGGTTAAAGAGAAACAAAACAAAAACCCAAGAAATGATAAACCCTTTCCTTATAATTCACAGGCATGGAAGATGATGTGTTTGTTCTCATAAGAGCACTTTAAATCACAGCCTAGTGACTTCAGATTTTTCTTCCCTGCAGTTGTCTCTCTCCCCCAATCTTTTTACAGCCCCAGCCCTTTACAACTACAGAGAGCTACTCCCGATCCAGTCCCATCTCAAATTTTATGTCATGTGCGCTTGTACTTGAAAGTGAGGGCAAGCTGCAGATTAAAAATGTCCAGTCTAAACCTCCCTCTGGTGCAGCTTGAGGCTGCTCCCGCTTGTTCTGTTACTAATGACCTCTGAGAAGAGACCCACACCAACCTCTCTGCAGTGTCCCTGCAGGTAGTTATAGAAGTTGATAAGGTCACCCCACAGCCTCCTCTTCTGCAGGCTGAACAGCCCCAGCATCTTCAGCTGCTTCTCATCAGACTAGGCCCTTCTCATTGTCTAGGCCCTTCACCAGCTTCATTGCTCATGTCTGCACCCATTCCAGCCCCTCAATGTCCTTCTTATATTGAGATGCCCATTAAGGACAGTGCAAGTTACAAAATTCATCTGTAGAGCCAGGTAATTTAGTTTTACGTGCTTCACGCTCCAGCTCTATGGCTTCAAGCTGTTCCTTCCAAGCTGGGACTACTTTGACATGCAATCTTTAAAATCTCTGTTCTGCTCAGGATAAAGTCATGACTGGTGTTTTAAGATAGTCTTTGTTTTAGAAAGTTTGTCATCCCATTTTAATCCTGATAAGGAGGAAGAGGAAATCATGGCAGATGTGCACGTACATCGAACAAGTACAAAATGAAACCGTAAAGAACACTGTCGTTCCAGTATGAGCTGCACACGTCTTGATGGTTCTCTCTGGGAAGATTGAAGAATATAATATTAATTTGCCATGAAAGTGACATCTGTTAGGAAGTAGTGGATTGTTTATTGCTAGAAAGTGATACTACAATAAAACACAAATAATAGCAGCCCTTTTCCCCAGTAAAATATTTTGTTTAAGAGCCTGAAGCTGTGGGTTTTGCCAAACTCAACCTGTCTGCCCTGTAGCTACCTGTAATGTTTGCAATGAAGATTGAGTTTCAAGTTGTACATCAGGTGGCATTTAAATTCTCCTGCACCTATGTATTAAACTCTTCTGTCTTATTTTTCCTGTATCTGATGTCTTGCAAAGAAAATCGTGGCTCAGTTTTTAATAGTCTGCCTTCCCAAAATGCTGTCAGGCTCAGGCATATTATCTTCTGTGTCATCCATGAATAGTTCAGGATTAATTAGCCTTTCACCCATTTTAAACGTATCATCTATATCCTGAAGGCAGAGTATGGTGTTTGGCAGCCTCTTCAATCACTTCAAATTCTGCTCTGTGTATTGTATAAATAATCTGTGGAAAGACTCTGCTGTTCTGCGAACAGAATAGCTACAGGTACTGCGGGCATGTTCCATACCATTCCATAGTCTCTGTTTATGCACATTACCCCATTTAAGCCTTTCATACAGGATATTAAACATTTTCCATGTGTCCTATGATCCTACAGCCAAACTGACATATTGTTTGTTAGCATTCTTCTGTCATTTTAGAGCTTCATGCATTTTTTATTTTGCCCAGTTCACAGAATGATAGTTGCTGATATGGGATGCGGAAGGTTTGTTTGTGCTGCTGGAAGTAAATATGATTAAGTGTATGTATTAAAAATGGGAGACCAAATGACAAGGGTTTGCAGTGATGCTATTTGAATGCATTACATACATGAGGATTATTAGCTGCTGTTGTGGGCACATTTATTAATCTGCTTGTTTGCTTCCTTAAGTTATCATTAATTAGTTCTATTTCTTATGAATTAGAATATCTGCTTGATAACCCTAAGGATGAAAATAAGCTGTCTGCCGTAACAATTGTGTATGCAGTCAGAAAGCCCATGGAATACTTTATCTAATGACTTCAGTTGTGTGCACATTTTGTTTGTGAGGTTGAGATTTCATCTACCTTAACAGCCACTAGCAAACAGGAAGCAGGGCAAGCAAAATGCAGCAGGCACTGCAAACTGGCATCTTATGACCTCACTAGGGTAAGTCCTGTTACTGGGTTTGGCTGTTTACATGAAAGGTTGGCAATAGTGCCTGAGGGCTATGTCCTTAGTAAAAACCTTAGAGATGAGGAAAGCCTTAGAGCAAAATGCTGGTTTTGCTTTTCTCCGTCCTTGCAATACTGAAAGTAAGAAAATCATAAGTGTGTTTAGATGTGTTTTAAGAGCAGTGATGCTGGAAGAAGGCTTTACCAGAAAGGTGCATTGTAGAACCTCATCTGACAATATAATGGTTGGTTTCCACCTGATTTCTGTCTTGGCAGGCAGGATTTTCTGCCAGGACATGCTCTGGCCCTAGTACCTGCAAGTCAGCTGGTTGCTGCTGCCTGACACTACTGCAGCTTATGGAATTTAAGCTGTCACTTATGAATAAATAAAGAGGCTTCCTGGACTGCAAAACCAGGATTCATAGTGCAAGCTGATCTACCACTTTCTTGATAAACTGCCTTTGCACAAAAGCCGGTGAACAAGAGAATAATGAAGGTATGAGCTTTATTACCTTATGCTTCAACACTGCTTTTACTTCAAAGGTATTTCTGCAGGTTACACTAATAACTTCTATCAACTGTGAAAAATCACCGTGAAAAATTTCACAGTCTTAACTGTGAAAAATGTGGAGGTTTACTGAGTGACTTGCAGGTAAATCAAAGTATCTTGCCCTGGAGAGGAGTGAGTTGGAACACACAACCTAGTGTGTATTTTTGATTTTTAATGCCTGTGAAATAATTCTGTTAGAATTGGACTAGATGATCTTTTGAGGTCCCTTCCAATCCCTAATGTTCTGTGATTCAGTAATTCATTCCTTTCCACTAGGAAGAATAGACATTACTGCTTTGTTAATCCCCTTCCATTTTTCTGGGTAAGGCATCCCTAGCTGCTTCTCCAAGGTACTGAGGTACTGAACAAGCAAGTTCCAGTGACTTCTGTTATTCTCTTAACTACTTTAGTTAATTTCTACTGCATTTGTATTGTAATTCAATTAACATTCTTACTTTTGCTAATGTGAGATCAGGAGGCAGTGTCTGGATATTTTTACATGTAAATGACAGCTTCGAGCCCCTCCCAGCTTTCTTTAACACCCATGCTAAAGATGGGGTTGTGCAGTATCTTGGAGTAAAGACTTTGATATATTCAAAGCAATGCTTTTCTTTGCCGTGATGGAAACATTCTGAAGCTGGTTTAAAGGTTTGGATGACTGAAATGATTGAGGCCTTTTGAGAATGTACCAAGCCACAAAGGAGTCATTTATATTAATAAGTCCCAGATGTAATTTTTGTCCTAGATTGGATCAGCTTCAAAACTCATAATAAAAACTCACTGAAAGGAAAACTCAGGAAATTTACCCACATTGACTGTGGAGATTTGAGCTTTGGACCTGCTGGGTCCATGCATTTTATCGATGTCTCTTATGCTACTAGAAAGCCAAGAAAACATGTGCTTCTGACATGATTACTCAACATAAAGTCTGTAGGTCTCAAACTGAGCGTCACAGGGAGGTCTGGTGCTGTGTTTCTTTCTTTAGCTCTTTGAATTAGGTAGTTTTGTTTTGATTTCTTGGGGTTTTTATAAAGATTTCCTGGTCCTTTTAATAAAAAGAGGAAGAAAAACTGTTTTATGGGCTTTGACTGTCCACCTAGTCACACTGAAGACCTGCACCAACAGGCAGCTTCTCTGCTTTTCTCTAAGCACAAACTTTTTCCCCAATATAGAATCACAGACTGGCTCAGGTTGGAAGGGACCTGAGAGATCATCTACTCCAACTACCCTGCCATGGGCAGCGATGCCTCTCAACCAGACTTAGTTGGTTAAGGCCTCATCCAACCTGGCTTTGAACACCTCCAGGAAGAATCATAGAATCATTAGGGATTGGAAGACACCTCAAAAGATGATCTAGTCCAATCCCCCTACCACAGCAGGATCACCCAGACCAAATCATAGATCTGGGTTAGAGGGGACCACAGGATCATCCAGTTCCAACTTCCCTACCATGGGCAGGGACACACCACCCTAGATCAGGCTGGCCAGAGCCTTATTCAGCTTGGCCTTAAACACCTCCAAGAATGGGGCCTCCACCACCTTCCTGGGCAACCCAATCCAGGCTCTCACCACTCTCATGGGCAGCCACAGCATCTCTGGACAATTAAATGTGGAGTCTCTCCACCCTTGCACTGAAGAACTTCTTCCCAAGATCTAGTCTGAACCTTGTCTCCTTCAGTTTAAAGCTATTTTCCCTTGTCCTATCACTAGATCCCCTTAGGAAAAGTCTCTCTCATAAGTAGCATTTAGGAGTTCCTAAGTGGATGCTGTATAACAGGTTGCCCTTTTTTATTATTTAATGGATTCAGTAAGTTATAATTTTTGAAAGATAGTTCTGGAATTTACAGATCTATGTATCATCTCAATATTTGAAGGGAGGCAAGTGGAGGAACTGCTTTAAATAGACATCCAGGGTTTGCTGCAAACTTTGCTCTCACATTTATTATGCTGGTCATATTTTCCTGATTATTTCTGCTGTAACTATGAGAAGGTCAAAGCGTCAGTGTATGGGGAGAAGGCCATCTCACTGAGTAGTGCACGCCCCTAATTTCAGGGGAATATGAAGCTGAGGCACTGTCGATTTGGGACATTTTCCACAGAGCTGTCAGAAGAAAGCTGTGGCCTTTAACGATCAGCAGCATCTATGTTCAATTGAGTGTAACTAGATGAAACAAGAATTCAAATCGAACCTTCTCAGTGAATTGTCTGCTGATTGAGATGTAGCTCAATGGAAGAAAAACGGTCCCAGGAGAATTAATTTCTATTGAAAAATGTGAGTGGAAAAACCTGATTTGAGGCTAGGAAGTGTTTTCTGGACAGGCTGTGGTGCAGAATTCTGATAAAGAGGGGGGAGTGATAACAACATTTTTTCTACAGAAATGGAAAATATAGAAATGAAAACATGCCTCACTCTTAAAAAAAAAGGTGAAGCATCTTAATTTCTCACACTTTCTGTGGAAATAGTGTTCTGTGTGATCTGCACACTGGACTCATGGAAATTCTCATTAATTGGATGTTGTTTAGAGTTTCAACATTTCTTTCTATGAGATATTTCAGATTAACTGTTGCCTTGTGTTGAACTAAAGAGCAGTTCACAAGCTGCACCAACTTTCCTGTTCACCTCATAGGAATTAGAATTGGCAGTATTTCCCTCCACTTCTAATTTTCTGCTATTCTTATCCTATATTGGATAATAAAATATTAGGAAACAGCAGAGAGTAAAACCCAAAGAACAAATACAAGGAGAGTTACACAGTCTCGGGAAAATTAACCTAAGATTCAGTCGCTGTTGATGTAGAAACAGAATAAAACACTACCTAGAAGAGCATAATCACAGGATTGGAAGGGACTTACAAAGGTCATCTAGTCCAACCCCCCTGTAACAAGCAGGGCCATCACTCACCAGACCAGATTGCCCAGAGCCCCATCCAGCCTGACCCCTTGCATTGCTCCACGGATGGGGCCTCCACCACCTCTCTAGGCAACCTGCTCCAGTGGTGCAAGGCTTTTCAAATTACTCAGCTTCCTCACAGTCTGGGAAAGTGCCTCCAAAAAGGGAGATCTTTTGGTGTTAGTGACAGTCTACTCTGAAAGATCCTTCTACCTAGGAAAAATATATGGGGTGTCTAAGAAAAGAAATAAATAAATGTCCCTCAAAGCCCTACAGTTTAGATACTTTATTGATCCAGGTTCCTTTTCTCATTCAGATAATCGGCTGAAGCTGCTGAAAACTTTTGGAAATGCTACTGGAGGTGAAGCCCTTCATGTCTGACCACCAGCCTACTTTAACAGAAGCTTTCTGCATTGATCACTGCTTTTGATTCCCCTTTTGAAGCACTGGTTTTCAGGATTGTAACTGCTTGCACTTGAGACTCTGTGCATGGTCACTGGTAAGTGCTGGGCTCCTCCAGAAAAGAGGATGAGTGAGCGTCTGCAATTCCTGACTGCACTTTGATTCACTGATTCATAGATTCATAGAATACCAGGTTGGAAGGGACCTTAAGGTTCACCTAGTCCAACCTATCAAGCTAAAAATACAGTTTAAGAGATGTCCCAGCAGCCTGTCCCAGCTGTGTCTTCCCGCTGTCTGATGTGGGACAATCAACCCCTTCCCTTGGGAGATTTTCTCAGTGGTTAGTTGTTCTAATGGTGAAGAATTCTTCCTTTAGAGTCCAATGGGAATCTCCCCAGGAGTAACTGATCCACATCATCCCTTCTCTTTTCCATGTGACTCCTTGTAAAAAGGAGTCTCGGCAGCCACCTTTATGTCCTGGTACACAGTGATGAGGTCCCTTCTAAGACTTCTCTTCTGAAGGCTGAACAAACCCAGATCTCTCAAGCCTTTCCTCATATGGCAGGTCTTCCAGCCCTCTGATCATCCTCATGGCCCTTCTTTGGACCATTTCCAGCCTGTCTGCATCATTTTTGTATTACCCAGTCATTTCATTCAGCTTCACCCTGAAGAGGTATTTAAGAGGAAGCCTGTTTGCCATGAGTGATGTCTGCAGTGATAATCTTCAACCAAAGTATTATCAGCAGTTTTGTAGATTAATTTATGATAACTTTCATGAGAGGTCTGACCAATCAAACTCTTATTTGAATATGGATAATCTGACTAAATATTTACTGGATCTTACCTATATTTCTTGCTTTGTAATGACTCTATTGTAAATGCCTGCCCTGAAGTCTGCAGTGGATAAAATGCAGACTGGGCATAGATAATGGGAACTGTTTGTCACAGCCTTATACTCTTCAGGGAGCTCATATAAATCAAGCCCTAACTCCTCCCGGTGGTAAAGTAATTTCTAAAGTATAGCTTTATTTTCCATTTGTATTCTGATAACAAGTCATATTTATTATGGTCTTCCTAATGGCAATTTCTTCACTCAAGTATTAAAGAAGATGTAATTCACAGGTGACTAGAACCCAAAATAAAAAGGCCCTGAAGAATATAAATCCTACATCATTACTCAGGACAGTTTTAATGAAAAACAAAAAGGGGCATTTAGATGAGACAATTAAAAAGGGTGCAAATTAAGAAAATGAAATTGAAGATTCACAGTACACAAACGGTATTTGTACGGGGGCTATGAACTTAAAGGTGATTAAAATGTTTTCACAAATTAAACTATAGCAGGAAAATTGCTCAGCTATTCATACAGTTAATTACCTGGCTATACAGTAAGTGCTTTTCTTATTATATTGAATCATTTAGAGGCTGGCTGCTGCACAAGTGGCATGCACAGTTCCAGCTTAAATTTGGTTTTAAACCGGGCAGACCGGGTGTTTCAGGAGATGGTTTAGTGGTTGGGGGTTGTAGGGTGGGCTGTTGGACTTGATAATCTTGAAAATCTTTTCCAGTTTCCAGCAGTGGAAACTCTATCAATCATTTTAATTTAGGAAATGTACTTTTGAAAATGTAAATACCTGCATTGAGAATAGGCAATCAGTAGCCTCGGTCAGCACTAAGGCTTCAGAGGAGAGCGTTAAGGCTTGGTATACAAAGCTAATCATCCTGTCATGTCCTTGAAGCATGGGATTCACTACTGCTCTACAAAGTTGAGCATTAATTTGCATCATTCTGTAAGAATGATAATAATAATAATAATAAATTCTAAAATTACTGTAAAGACACTAAGTTCCAATACTCCAGTGGTGGAAAGCCAGACCCTAGTTGTGAAGAGTCCTTCTCTGGAGAGGTTTAAAACCCGCCTGGACATGTACCTGTGTGACTTGATCTAAGTGATGCTGCTGTGGCAGGGGGTTGGACTAGATGACCTTTCGAGGTCCCTTCCAATCCCTAATGTTCTGTGATTAATCCACTCCAATTGCTTGTGTGCATTCTGTGGTAGGACTGGGTTAAAATCTCAGACACAACATACAAACATAATGAAGTTTGTTCACAAAACCTGCATTATTTACCATGCTCACATCTGTCTGTAGGCCATCTAGGTTCCAAACACTGCAGTCCTCTTTCTTCTGTTCTACTACCCTAAGCCAGTGGTAGCAGAAAAGTGAGAGAAAGAAAATAGTGATGATAATAACACATTTACTATTATTTCCAAAACCGAAGTGGTTTTGTTTATGTTATATGATTCAGAGCCCTCCTTGGAGAATCTATCGATCTGTAAACTTCTACGTGTACTGTCACTCTTTTTTTCCAGTGGTGTAGGTTATTGCTGTGAACCTTTTTAATACAAATTCCCTATAAAGTACTGGATAAGAAACATCCCTAATATCTCAGCAAACTCCTATTGATTTTCTGTGAGGAGTGTTGAATATGTTCTTCTTCCTTCAGGCCATCAAACTAAAGTGCTGTTCTGAACAAAAATGATGACTTCCAGATTAAAAATATAGATTTTGCTGGGACTTGTGCATGTTTATATAAATAATTTGTCTAATAAGCTGTTAGGATTGACATTACTAACTTCCTTAACGTATGCCTGAAATAGCCTGAATTTCTTCCGCAATGCAAATACTTCTTTTAACCATGATGCGAGTTTACATTCATAAAAGAATAGGTAGTTACTACATCTACTGCATTCTGAAAACATAGAGAAGACTTTTCAACTCATAACTGGCAAAATAAATCAGACTACGTTGCCACAAATCCTCAGTACATGGAAGTGGGATATAGTTACAGAATTAAACACGTTAATAAATAAGATTTAGAATTTGAAATAGATTCCATAAAATTAATATCCTTTTTCTTGTTTTTTACAGTTTTGGCTTGTTTTGGTAGGCAGAGCTAAGGTGCCTTTACCGACACAGTGTTTTAAATCTCAAATGGATCAAATCATGGAATCACAGACTGGCTCAGGTTGGAAGGGACCTCAGAGATCATCTACTCCAACCTCCCTGCCATGGGCAGCAACACTTCTCGACCAGACTGGGCTGTTCAAGACCTCATCCAACCTGGCCTTAATGTGTAGGTATAATTCCCAGAATAATAAAAGTACACAGTTGCAATAGACTACTGCAGTCAGCATCTGCTTTAGAGGATTATGAAGACTTGATATCATTAAATCTTGGACATATTTGTTCACATTTCTCAGTGTATCCTCAACTAGCACCTAATATACATTTCTTATTGACTTTGAATATTCATTTAGATCTCTCATATTTACACAACAACACACTCGGTGAAACAAATTCCCTGGAGATGTTTGAAAAATGGGCAGACAGGGTGTTTCAGGAGATGGTTTAGTGGTTGGGGGTTGTAGTGTGGACGGTTGGACTTGATGATCTTGAAAATCTTTTCCAATCTTGATGATTCTATGATGCTTCTCCCAGCAAACATCAGGCCTTAGACTGAGCATTGTGTAGGGCCAAAATGTGAGCAGGAGGTGACTGAACAACTGCAAGATTCATGTAAGACTGTTAATTTCATCTGTCCTCTGTTATAAAAATCTGTTTTGTATTCCTGCCTTCTTCTTTTTCTGTTTGTTCATTCTGTCTCCTTGAAAATACGATGGCTGAGTAAGGCACAGTAGTGTTTGTCACATATACGTAAGAGTAAAACTGTATGGTGGGAGAGTTTTAATGTGGTTGGCTGCCGTGCATATTAGCTGTTACGTAGAACCATTTTTAAAAGGAAACTTCCTTAGTGAAAATAGAAGATCCAAATAGCTGAGTCTGATATTGTTGCGTAGATTTTTTTGCTGATACTGTTTGGTTTGAGTTTTAGCTATTGTGTTCAAACAAGCTGATGTAGCTCTTGCAAAGACTTTTTTGTGTTAGAGCATGTTTATCTGTCTGGTCAAGTCTAAGTTCCAGGAAATCTTCAGAAAGGATGGATTCTTTCTGTTAATTACTTCCAGGGCTTCACAGGTGGTCAAAGAAATTTGAGTGGCACCTCCTAATGTAACGGTTACATATTCTACAGCTGATGATGAGCACTGACTTTCTTAGCCCAGAGTGGTACACCTCAGTTACAAGGAGGACACTGAGGTGCTGGAGCGGGTGCGGAAGAGGGCAGCAAAGCCAGTGAAAGGCCTGGAGATTGAATATTATGAGGAGAGATGGAGAAAGTTAGAGCTGTTTAGTTTGAGGAAGAAGAGGCTTCGGAGAGACCTCATCGCTCTCTACAACTATTTGGAAGGACATTGCAGAGATGTTGGTGCTGGTCTCTTCTCACATGTCATTACTGACAGAACTAGAGGGAAGGATTCAATAAAGTAGGTTTAGACTGGACATGAGGAAGAAATTCCTCCTGGAGAGAGTGGTCAGGCAGTGGAATGGGCTGCCCAGGGTGCTGGTTGAGTCCCCATCCCTGGATGTGTTTAAAAGTCACTTAGATGTAGTGTTGGGTGATCTGGTTTAGAGGTGAACTTGTAGAGTAGGGTTGATGGTTGGACTGGATGATCCCAAGGGTCTTCTCCAACCTGAATCATTCTGTGATTCTGTGAAAATTTCTCTTAAAATTTCTTCTTAATTTTTTTAATGTTGCTATTTTTTACTGACTATTACAGTGAAATGCCTAAGTTTCTGCCAAACAGAATAGAGTCATGAGAAGGAATTCCCAAAGTGATTTTTACCTATGTTAAAACAAAAAAGATTGATTTGCCCCCAAAAAGGACATCTTTTTCTTTTCAAGACTTGCTCAATTGATTTATGATAATTAAGCTGGATTTGTGTATTGATTTTTATGATAATTACTACCTGTATCAATTCTGCTAGAGAAGAGTGTTTCCACGAAGTGATTGTCATGCTCTTAGTGAAGGCAAAATATCTACTGGAAGCATTTCACAGAAAGGTCACAGCGGAAGAAGTGACGACTAAATTACTAGCACTAGAGATAAGCTTCTGTTTTTCAGTTTTAGTCTTCCTGTGTATCTAAATCACTGTGTCCCTTAATTAAATGTCTTAACCTTGTTAGCCCACAGTTGACTGTTACTGAGAGTGGACTCTTCATGCTTTAGGCCTGTAAATCACTTGCGGGGACAGAACAGAGTGCCATCCTGTAGGAGTATTTCAAGTGGAAGATAACAGGATGTCACTACTCAGCAGCATGAGGCCCACAATGATTGACACATTACTTCAGTGTCTCCTCAGCAACTTTTAATCCTGATGGCTACATTTGTAAGTGAATTGAGGTAACTGAGGGGAAGTAGTACAGAATGGCCAGAATCTTAATGAGTGTCCTGCCTCTCCCCCAAAGCAAAGTGCTGCTGCCTACTCTGCCAGGAGCAGGTTGTTATGTCATCTGAGTCTTGGTGGATGATATTGTACACAAGAGTAATCTCAAGTGATAGGAAGCAAAGAGACCTTCCAAAAGGCTATTTGACCATTTGATTTTTATGGGTAACAGGAAGGTATTTCTAATAGGTTCTAACTCTCTCCTATCTTAATAGGAATTGCTTATAGTCCTTGTCTCACGCTATTTTTTCCCCACTGTATTATGCACACATACATCTAGATACTTGCAGGTTTTTCCTGCTTAAAATCATAGAACAGTTTAGGTTGGAAAGGACCTTTAAGATCATCAAGTCCAAGCAGTAACCCGTGTCTACCAAACCTATTGCTAAACCATCAGCAGCTATCACCAGCTATGCATTGCCAAGTTTCCTATTTGCTGTAGCAGTGACTCGGGTCTCTGTCGTCCTTAACCCCATTTGGAAAAGATAATTTTAAAATGTGAGTGAGCAGGTCAAGTTCCTTTATTTCCTTTATTCTTCCATCATTTCATTACTATGAGTGAAATTCAGTTGCCTTAAATACTGACACCACTGCAGAATACCTGTTCACCCACTCCATGTGGGTTATTGTCCCCCTGCCATGTATCATAGAAGGCTGGGCAACTTAATCATCACTGCAATGTCTATGCTGGATGTGGACAAGTGAATTTAACATTAGGCAACATGATTAAAAGTTTTACTCCTGCAGAAGTGTTAAGGGTAATGGTTCAAAAGTATTGATTTAGAGCAATAGCTGATGATAACTAGGAACGAGGCTGTGTGACTGCCACTACACAGATGGAAAATTTCCCAGAGAAAAGGAAAACATTACAAGATGTGAGTGCAGGGTAACTTCACACACACCCCCCCCCCCCACCCCCC
>VXBP01003357.1:402027-420113 GCA_013400115.1 Rhinopomastus cyanomelas | reverse complement strand
GATCATCCTTCCTGCCCTTCTTGTAGATGGGTGTCACATTGGCAAGTCTCCAGTCATCTGGGACCTCCCCCTTTGACCAGGATTGCTGATAGATGATGGAGAGAGGCTTGACAAGTTCCTCTGCCAGCTCCCTCAGCACTCTTGAGTGGATCCCATCTGGCCCCATAGACTTGTGAGTATCCAGCTGGCCTAGAAAGTAACCACCATTACTAACCACTTCCTGGATTATGAGGGGATCAGTCTGGTCTCCATCCCTATCTTCCAGTTCAGGGAACTGAGTATCAGGAGGATGACCAGATTCACTATTAAAGACTGAGGCAAAGGAAGCATTAAGTACCTCAGCCTTATCCCCAGCCTTGGTAACAATGATGAAGGGAGTGGAGCATCTCCCTCATGAGGAAAGGCTGAGGGAGCTGGGTCTCTTAAGCTTGGAGAAGAGGAGGCTGAATGTTGATAAATATATGAAGTGTGGGGGTCAGAAGGATGGAGCCAGGCTCTGCTCAGTGTCATCCAATGATAGGACAAAGGGCAATGGGTGTGAGCTGGAATAGAGGAGGTTCCACATAAATAAGAGAATAAACTTCTTCATGGTGAAGGTGACAGAGCACTGGAAGGGGCTGCCCAGGGGGATTGTGGAGTCTCCTTCTCTGGAGACATTAAAAAACCTGCCTGGATGTGATTCTATGTGATCTTCTCTAGGTGTTCGTGCTCTGCAGGGAGGTTGGACTAGATGCTCTTCACAGGTTCCTTCTAACCTCAACTTTCTGTGATTCTGTGACTTCAGAACCACACAAACCTGCAGCAGAGATGACTGCAGAATGAAAGAGGAAGGTGATTCAAATTTACAGGCAGAAAGCACTAAGTAGGGCCCCTTCAGGATAATGTGCTTTTCTCATGACTGCTGTATTAAGATAATGTATTAGGGTAATCAATAGTGGTGTGAGAAATGGAAGACTTTTTATAAATGGAGCCCATGATACAGTCTGTGAAAGGAGCCTTATCTTCAACCTATTGAGCTGACCATTCAGTATCTTGTCACAGTCTAAGAGAGACTGTTTCATATCTCTGCAATAGAGTTGGCTAATTAGCAGCTCCCAGCACATGCTAGGCCTTCAAACGTCCCACTTCTCCTTTGAACATGCAGAATACTTCTTTGTCAGTGCCCTGTGAATTGATTTTGTCTTTAGTCATGGAAGTTGTATGTTTCATGCTTCTTGATACACTCTGAGCCAGATGCAGATTGCGGTGGTGTTCTGTTCTGTCCACATGAAGATTATTTGGTTTGGAGATGTCCGTGTTTTATAGCGTACCGTACATGGCTGGCAGGTCCATTCCAAAAACTAAGCCAGCGAAGGATTTATATCACAGACGTATTATTAGGTCATTCACAGGTTTTCACTGGATGACTGAAGAAATGAATTTTCTCATAGGGAAATCCACTTACATCATTAAATTCCTCTGGAAGGGCTGTAACTCAGTCTGCTGTGTTGTCATATTTCTGGATAACCGAAGGGAAGTGGTGGTGCTGGCCCTACCAACCCAATAATACTCTGCTCATCTCTATGCTTCCTGATAACTTATTTTCATGCCTACACACCTGAGATGTCTAATGGAGGATATTCAAGTTGAGAAAGGACTTGTCCTCTGTACACTGAGGTGATACAGAGGGGGGGCCCTGGGGAGTGACTCCTGCAGAGGCAGGTGCTGTTTGTGTTCCTTTGATGACAAAAGAAGTCTGGGGAGCTACACTCAGCTCAGGAGACTTGATTAGATGTGGGTGGAAATTATTAGCTAAATGCTAGTTGGTTAACAGATGTGACTGCTTTAAATTTACAGGCCTTAAGTTTTTTCTTGTGCTGCCCCATGACTTCAATAGGTGTGCCTTTCTGCTCGAATGGCTGGTGGTTTGAACTACCCACAGCAGCAGAGTTCAGCTCTTCTGGCTGAGTTTAGATTTCTACTGCATCCTGTGTGCATTCGTGAATCATTCTTGAATGCCTGAACACAAAGCAGTGAGGTAGGTGGAGAGGGCTGATTGGTTTGTAGTGGTTACGCTGATTTCTTTGGTGCTGATTGGTTTATGCTCTTTATGTTGCTTAAGCCAAAGATGTGCTGACAAACCTGATCTTGGAGCAGCCTTCTCTGTGTTCATTGTCTAAACCTTAGAAAGGGTTAAGTTTCATGCGTGATCCTTTTTCTAGCACCTCTTATTAGCTACTGTAGATACTTCCTACTGAGATGTAGGAAGCTATCTTGCAAATTTGATTGTGGAATGTAAGAAGTTGACTGTAAATTCAGTTTTGATTTAAAACCTCGAAACAAAAGCCAGGAAAAAGAAAGGGCTCTTTGTGAAGCTCAGGCTCAAAGTAGTTAAGTCCCTCATGGAAACACGTGGCACTGTGGAAGAGTGGTTCTGAGCCCTCTTGTTCTCCTAACTCTGTGGGTACACGCAAAAGGAAAGATGTAGCAGGTTGCATCCTATATCCAGAATACGCCATCAGTTTTAAACCAACCAAGTAGCTCAGAAGTCACTGACTTGTTGCTGTAGGACTTGCGTAGCCAAACTAAAAGGTCTGATTGTGTCAGATGTGTTCCCTGGTACCACACCAAGGAGAAATACCGGTGTGGTGAGTCTGAAGATAGATTAATGGTGCACACTGTGGAACTTTCTTTTTTAAGTAAGAAAGACAACCCCAAAAGGGCTTAGTCATCACCAAATCTCGATGTCACTGCTCAGATTAATGTGTCATTCAAATAACTGCCTCCATGCAATTTCTTATAATTACTAGGTTTATGCTGGACAAAGTTTCGGGGGAAAAAAACCAAATCTGTGGCATTTTTTAATCTTATTTTGCAGCTGTTAGGGTGCCTAAAGTTACTGTTTCTGAGAGCAAGTTATCCTCTTTTGATGTTTTTTTAATCCCTTTTTTCCCCACAATGATTTAGCTATAAATGTGAGTGGGAGGAGAACCTGGTTTAAGCCTCACTAATCCACTGTTCAGAATTTTTAATGGTGACAACCAAATAAACAACTAAACAATAAACACTCCCCAAAGCTAAGAAAATTACAGTAGCATTCTGATGGCTTCTCTGTAGTCTGCTATGGAAACAAACATCTGTGAAAGATGACTTCTTGTAAAGCTGGCTGATGAAGATGACCTTTACAGTTATCACAAAAGTGAAGCTTCAGCTACCTGCTGAGAAATAAAAAGCAGATATTTACACGGTAAATGTTTTAACTACTGCAGGGGGGGAAAAAAAGAGCTGAAAAATGTTTGGGTAACTCTTCAAATGCTGGGTGGAAAAGAACCTGGGAGTGTTGATTGACAGTAGCTGAACATCACCCAGCAGTGTGTTTCAGTGGCCAAGAAGGCCAAAAGGCATACTAGCCTGTATGAGAAATAGTGTGGCCATCGGTAATAGAGAGGTGATCCTGCCCCTGTACTTGTGCTATTGAGGCCTCATCTTGAGTACTGGAGGCAGTTTTGGGTACCTCAATTCAAGACAGATACTGAGGTGTTGGAGCAGCTGCAGAGAACAGCAATGAAGCTGGTGAAGGGCCTGGACAACCAGGGGAGTGGCTGAAGGAGCTGGGGCTGGCTAGTCTGAGGAGGAGGAGGCTGATGTGACACCTTATTGCTCTTTCTAACTCCTGAAAGTAGAGTGTAGAGAAGCTCCTATGAAAATGCCAGTTAAAAATGTGAAATTAAAAAAAAAATTGGATGCTAATAACTTTTTTCTTTGATTATTGGAGTAGATATTTAATGTTTTCTTTTTGTTTGCTTTTGGGACTGACAGTGTTTAAAAAGTAATTTTGTGGTTATTGTAAATCAGAATTTAAAATTGGGGTAGCTTTTAGCATCCAGGATCTGACCCACATGAGACTTCACTCCTATGGCCATCAATATCAAATGAATCTGATGCAATGAGGTAGCTCAGAGTCACACTAAGGACAGATCTGAAGGTCATCCTGAAGGTTGTTTTTATATGCTGTGATATACTTGTTCCCACCAACATTACCAGAGCAACCTTGAAATAGTTCCTAACAAAATCAAAATAAGTGCATTGGACAACAATTACCTCTAACAACATGTCCCCCAATTTCTCATACAGTGTTGTTTGTGGAATTCTCAGATACTTTCCCACCAGCAGGAAACAGAAGACATTTGGAATACTTTGCATGTCATTGCCTTTCCCTATCGTTCTGCTTGGAAGGATTAAGATCACTGGTGTCTGTAGGTGTTAGTTACTCCTTTGTTAATGCTCATCTTTGCTTTATGGAGGCTTGTGAGAGGAGTTAATCTGACCCTAAAATGAAATGTATCACCCTGAGATAGAAAACTGCATTGATGCTAATGTCAGAGGTTTTAGACAGAAATCGGACTTGCCTTGTGCGTCACATTGTGTGGCTAATAGCTCCACAGGATCTCAACGTCTACTTACTTTGTAACTGGTAAAATTGGATTATCAGCTCTGAGTCCCTCTTCTTTAGGCATCAATCTCAATTTTAGTGAAGGATCACATCTGAGAGTTCAAAACCACATATAGCTCTTTCTGTTGCTCTATGGTAAGAGAAATCTTGCAGGCTGAAATGTCGATGATTGAAGTATTTAAAAGTTAAGCAGTTTGTGTGTAGTGAGATTGTTTCACAAGACCTTCATCACATTTTTTTTGAGTAGTTAAGGATTAAAACAGTGTTGCCAAATCCATTTTCTTGTGAGTGGACTATTAGATTACCATCTATTTATCTTTTAATTTAAGCTTTTAACCTGTTTCAGCCTAGGACACAGGCAGGAAGACATTTTAGAAGCTAACTCTTATTTGAACATCTAATTGTCACTGATTTGAAGAGAATGCACTTGCCAGAATGGGAGTTAAAGTGCTTAAATGCCTTCGAATAGCCGAGGCATAGCATTTTTCTTTGGAGCTGTAGTTTGTGCAAGTACTTACACCCTAATTTCTTGAGAGGCATGGCAACACCCTTTTAATCTTTCCTATTCAAAGAATACATATCTGCAAATTGCACTCTGCCAAGGCTAAACAGAAAGGCTGTTATCATTTACTATTTTTGTCTACAATTACAAAAGCTATAAATTCACAGAAGCAAAGATAACGTTTAGGGAGCTCATTTCTGCAATAGGCTCTGCCTTTGTAGTCGTTAATGCTCTCTTCATGAAATGTTGATGTCAACATTAACAGGCAAATGAAGCCCTTCTGAATAAATGGGATTTTATTTCTCAACTGCAATGTTCAGCTAGCAAGACCACCTGATTCCTCCATATTTTCATGGGGTTTAGATATTTTTATTCTCCCTTCTGTGTAATTGGGCTGCTACCGTTAGCAGAAACTATTCAGAGTTTATTAAACGTATTTGTAGAACTCATTTTCATTAAATAGATGACATCTGCATGACTGTCTGCAGGGTTGTGCCTTCCTACCTGAAACAATCCAAACCAGCCACGTTATACGTCTGCCATCTTTCATAGTCTGAGCAGCCTCAAGTAGGAGCAATGCATTTATATTTTATAATGAAAAAGAGAGCATCTGAATGCCAACGAGGAGACACAAAAGATTATTTCCCTATTTGCCAGGCTTGGATTGTCAGACATACAATTTTTTAACAGCCACTTTGGATGAATTATTGATGTTCTCACTATTTAGACATTCGCTATTTAGAAAATGGATCGCATCACTAGAGTAATTAGCACCCTGACACCTCTGCCTGTCATATTTAATGTGTCATGAGAGAAGGCTGTGTAGAAATATTTCTTTTTAAATGAATGACTCGCTTTGTTTCTCATCAGTTGCCCTGTTGTGCATCATCGTGCAGTGCATACAGATGGTATTCCTTCAGCTTGGGACCCAACATTGAATCAGAGAATTGCTTGGGTTGGAAGGGACCTCCCAAAGGTCATCTAGTCCAACTCCCCTGCAGTGGGCAGAGACATTCTCAACTAGATCAGGTTGCCCAGAGCCTTGTCCAGCCTCACCTTGAATATCTCCAGTCCAGGGATGAGGCTTTAACTCTCCCCTGGGCAACCTCTTCCAGTGTTCAAGCCCCCTTCTGCTGAAGAACTACTTCATAATATCCAATTTCAGTCTCCTCTTCACTCATGTGAAACCACTGCCCCTTGTTGTGTCACTACAGCCCTTTGTAAACAGTCCCTCTGCAGCCTTCTTGTAGGCCCCCTACCCAAGCAAATATATTTATGTGTGGCTTCCTTTTAGCATATGTGTGTTTCTTGTAGGAATTTAGTGATGTAAATTGTTTTCCTCACAGGATTACTGTGCCAAGTGACGTTTTGGACTGGTATTTGTACAGAATTTTTATTTTAAGAGAAGTATTTTGGCAGAATATGGTGGTATTTTTCAAAAGCAACATATTCTGTGGTCTGTAGTGAGACACTTTGTCCACAAAATACACAGTTTTAGCATGGTGAAAAACAGCATAGTAACTTTTTCCAATAAAAAATAATCTCAAAGTTTCTAATCTGGCAATTCATATTAAGCTTGTAGTAGCAAGTGTAGTTACTTCTGACGTAACTGACTTAAGATGTAATTTATTACCGGTAGCTCAATATAGAATCATAGAATCATTCTGGCTAGAAAGGATCTCCAGGATCAAGTCCAGCCCTCAGCCCAACAGCTACCTAACTCCTACAACATGGCCTCAAGTGCTCTAGCTGCTCAGTTTTTAAACACCTCAGGGAATGGGGACTCCCTTACCTCCCTGGGCAAATTGTTGTAGTGCCCGGCCACTCTCTCAGGAAAGAACTTTGAAGATCCAATCTAAACCTCCCCTGATGCAACTTGAGGCCATTTTGAGATGTTTAAGATCCGCCTAGATGTGTGTCTATGTGACTTGGTTTAGGCGATCCTGCTGTGACAGGGGCATTGGACTAGATCAGGGGTCCTCAAACTTTTTAAACAGGGGGCTGGGTCCTGTCCCTCAGACAGTGTTGGGGGCCAGGCTGTAGTTTGTCCTGCCTGAGAGCAGGAGGGAGAGATGGTGAGCCCTGCGTGCAGTCGCCAGGAAGAAGCAAACTGTGGCTGCTCGGCGGGGAGGGGTAAATACCGGCGGGCTGGTTTGGACACCCTGGTGGGCTGTATGTGGGCCGGGGTTTGAGGACCCCTGGACTAGATGATCTTTTGAGGTCCCTTCCAATCCCTAATGATTCTATGATTTCCCCTCATCCTATCATTAGTCATTTGGGAGAAGAGGCCAGCACCAGCCTCTCTACAACCTCCTCATAAGTAGTTGTAGACTGCAATGAGGTCTCCTCTCGGCCTCCTCTTCTTCCTGTTTTCCAGCCCTCTCCCTAGCCTGGTTGACCTTCTCTGAACCTGCTCCAGCACCTCAGTGTCCTGGTACCCTGATGCCCAAAACTGGACACAGTACTCAAGGTGTGGTCTCACAAGTATAGAGGCACCATCACCTCCCTGGTTACTCCAATCCTGATTCAGTCCATGGTGCTTTTGGCCTTCTTGACCCCCTGGGCACCCTCCTGGCTCCTGTTCAGCCAGCTGTCAACCAGCACCCCCAGGTCCTTTTCTGCCAGGCAGCTCTCCAGCCTGTAGCGCTGCTGGCGGTTTGATGCTATCACAATATCTGGTTCTCCTGTATTTAAATTATCGGAAACTCATCACAAAACTACTGAGGGGTTTAGCAGAGGTCAGTCATGGCATGGGTAGTCCAAAAATTGTGGCTTGAGTGATGCAGAATTCCATTTTCACATGTAAAATGTGGGCTGGGTGGCTGCTGAAACTGTCAAGCTGCAGTAGATGTAGTGAGGGAAGTGTGCTTGTGTTCATGTAATCAAGTTATATGTCAGATATCTCACTCCAGGAGGTCTAAATATTTAGGAATAATGTTTTTACAGTTTCAAATGACTCTTGAAGTTTGGATTCAACAAATGTCACTTGTTGAAATAAGCACCTGCCAATTCAGATGAAAGCATTTCTTAAAGGCTTAGTTTGTTGGTTTTTACCATAAATACAGGTCGTGGCAGTCTCACCAGAACAAAAATCACTTGCTGTAATTGGAGGAGCAAAAATATGATGCAACAGTGGTAACTTCTCATTCTTCTTGATTTACATGTCTGTGGATTTTGGAGTCTTTCATGCCTTAGCCATCCATTTCTCCTAAAAGCCTGCTAGAAGTGACTGAAAACACAGGGGTAAGTGTACACCAGCAAAGTCATTTTTATCAGACCAGTAATCTGTAAGCGTAATGTGTGTTCCTTAGAAGTACGAATTTCAGAAGGCTTCTGGAACGGCAAATTGGCCTGAATTATTTTGCACTTAACTGAGCACTCGATTATTCTCTGCCTGTAAAATGATCTCAGTACCTGGTAGTTGGGAAAGCAGATCTAATAATAGAGGTACTTAAGAAAATAGGAAAGCTGTAAGCCATGTCACATGCATTTCATGGTCATGAAGGCTTTAAAAAAGAGTAATCAATAATTGTGTCCCTAAATAAAAGACTACAGAAGCTGGCCTCACTCTGGACACTATTTAAATAGAGCAGGGCACTGCTCAGGGTCTTTGGGTGCTTAGCTGGATGTTGAATGTGAGTGTGTGACTGTGATTCAGTGTGACAGGTAGCCTGCTCTGTTTCAAAGTGCTTTGTTTGCTTGATTGAGGCTCTTTATATTATTGAGGAATATAGATTGTGTAATGAAGACAATAGTGGCAAAATTCAAAACCAGATGTAAACAAAAATCTAGTCAACAGAATGAATAAATGAATAAAACAAGAATGAATAAAACGGAAGCTTAAAAATGGGTAGAACAGAATAAAAGCAATAAACACAGTAATGGTTTCCAGATATTTTTTTAAGGTAATTTAGTCTTAGTAACAGAAGAAGATTTCACTTGTGTCCTGCAATTCTTGCAGCTTATATGTGGAATATTGTGTCCCTCAGTTCCAGAAGGAGAGGTAACTGCTGGAAAGAGCCCAGCACAGAGCCACAAGGGTGATGGAGTGGAGCATCTCCCTGATGAGGAGAGGCTGAGGGAGATGGGTCTCTTGAGCTTGGAAAGAAGGAGACTGAGGGGTGACCTTATTAATGTTGATAAATATGTGAAGGGAGGGTGTCAGGAGGATGGAGCCAGGCTCTGCTCAGCGGCATCTAATGATAGGACAAGGGGCAATGAGTGTGAGCCAGAACACAGGATGTTCCATGTGAACATAAGAAAACTTTTTGATGGTGAGGGTGACAGAGCCGGGGCACAGGTTGCCCGAAGACCTTGTGGAATCTCCTCCTCTGCCTCAATGTGTTCCTGCGTAACCTACTGTAAGTGATCCTGCTCTGGCAGGGAGTTTGGACTAGATCATAGAATCACAGAATGTTCTAGGCTGGAAGGGGACCTCTAGAGATCATCTACCTCAACCTTCCCACATAGGAGCAACTCTACCTAGGTCATGTTGCTCAGTGCCTCATCAAGCCTGACCTTCAGTGAACCCAGTGGTGGGGTCCCCACCACCTCCCCAGGCAGCCCATTCCAGCCATCAACCACCCTCACATTGAGAAAATTCTTTCTAATATCCAGCCCAAACCTATCCTTTTCCAGCTTGAACCCACTGCTCCTTGTCCTGTGTGTACAAACCCTCTTGAAAAGACCTTTCCCTGCTTTCGTTTAGGCCCCCCTCAGGTACAGGAAGGTCAAAAGAAGGTCCCCCTGGAGCCGCCGCCTTTTCTCTGGGCTGAACAGTCCTGACTCTCTCAGCCTGTCCTCATATGAGAGATGCTCCATTCCTCTGATCGTTTTAGTGGTCTTCCTCTGGACATGTTCCTGTCTGTCTACATCTGTCTTGTGCTGGGGGCTCCAGAACTGGACACAGTACTCAAGCTGAGGTCTCACCAAATAATCTTTCGGGGTCAGTTCCAACCCTTAACTTTCTATGATTGTTATTTTCAAGCTAGAGTAGACTTTCTCATAAAAGTGATAGAAACTGGAGGAATGGAAGCTCCCCCAGCCTTCACATCTAGCATATTTTGGGTGGAAGAACTGCCTGGCAACTACTGCAGTCTTCTGACAGCTGTAGTAGGTGCTCGAGCACCTGTAGAGTATCTAAATTGAGTGCATTAAGCCTTAGGATATACGTAATGCATTAGTGGAGGATGTACTGCTCTTCATCTCTTGGCTTGACTTGTCTATTATGCTGTCAGGCTGCCTCTGCACTGCTGGGAAAGCCCTGGCTGAGTAACAACCAGAGCACACAGAAAGGTGCTAGAGGCTGTTGTCTCTGCACTACTGCTGTGCGGTGGAATAGTAATGACTTTGTTTCTGCAGGTCAGTGCTGGGATCCACCGCAGTCTGCGAGTCTTTCTGTACATCCAAGCCACCTTGAGTTCCCAGCTAGACGTATAGCTCTGCAGAGCGTTGTATATATCTTAACAGCTCTACTGTGCCGCAGAGATACGCAGTATGGGATTGCCTCTATCTGAAGGTACATGAATGGGATTATTTCTTGTTTTGATTAGGGACAAAAGGAGATACTTGTTACTGTTTATTCAATACCAGTTACAATAAAAATGGCAAAGAACGTAAATGTGTATGACTGGGGCATGCAACTCTCACACATATTCGCTGCTGTTAGGCTGAGCCTTGTGCTGTGCAAAAGAGAGATGAATACACTGCTGTTTGAGAGATGTGTGTCCCTGCCAGACTGCTCAGCTTACCGTCATAGTCATTCAGGTTGGAAAAGATCCTTGGGATCATCAAGTCCAACCTCTAACTCCTAACTCTACCAGATCTCTAAGCATCACATTTAAGCACATCCATGTAATGGAGCAGTACTTGTAATGGATATCTGTTTTCTGTGCAGGGTAGAAAACAAGTGGTAAACTGTGTGGTCTCAGACACGCAGATTGAGATATTTGAATTGAGAAGGTCACCTGGCCATGCCATCTTTCTCCTTTTGCATTACAGCTGCCTGTACACTCTTTCATATCTACT
Organism: Rhinopomastus cyanomelas; assembly: GCA_013400115.1. NCBI lineage: Eukaryota > Metazoa > Chordata > Aves > Bucerotiformes > Rhinopomastidae > Rhinopomastus > Rhinopomastus cyanomelas. The sequence goes on along the minus strand of VXBP01003357.1, from coordinate 409,152 downwards.
TAGTTTTCTGGAGCATATCTCTGTTGCTGCATGAACTGGGAAACTTCCTGAAGGCTCAGCTCAGCCTCTTGCTTGCTAACTCCCCAAATCTGTGGATGACTGCTGAGAGAAGTTGTAGCTTCAGTTTTGGGAAGAGAGTCTGAAAATATTTTTGCTGTTCCAGAATCACAGAACATTAAAGATGGGAAGGGACCTCGAAAGTCATCTAGTCCAATCCATTGGCCACAAAACTAAATATGAATATCTGATCTTTATCAAAATGTGGTTTACATTTTCCTCTGCTTTACAGTTAACAATTCAAAGCTTCAAGTCTTCTCTAGCAGAAAACAAAGACAAGACAGGAAAACAGGTGTCTCAGAAGCGTAATGGTCTGCACTGCAGCAGTTAGCGCTGCCGAGGCCACCCTGTGACAGCTCTGACCAGTGGAGATGATCACACAGAACAGGAGTCCCTCTGTGTGCTGCCAGTTGCTAGGTGCACATCTGGGTTTGCATTCCAAAGCATGTCCTATCGCCACTAACACACCAGTTAAGATAAAGCCTGTAAGAGAATAGGGACTGTTGTTATGTCCTCAGAATCCAAATAAGACACTTTCTGTAAGTCTGTACTAAAAATCACTTCAATTATGTTATTTTTCCATTGTTCCTTGTGTAATGAATTTGGACGTACTTCAAAGAAGAATTGTGGATTACAAATCCTTTTTATCTGTAGTGGAGCCAAATAATAATGAACAAAAGATGCACAGCAAAAAAAAAAATTAAAATAATTTCTCTTGCTTTCAGAAGGTAATTATGGACCCAGAACAGGGAAGGTGCTGCAGACTAATCGCTGAATTTAATAGTCTGATTTAGCCGAGGTGGCTGCAAGGTTCCAGAAGACGATGAAGCTCTTCTTTCTGCTAGGATTATAAAACTCTGGTACTGCTCTTTTTAGTGAAGTAATGTCAATTTGAAACTCTTGGACCTGTCTGCTGTAAGAATGTCTTATTTTGTAGAATCATTAGGGATTGAAAGATCATCTAGTCCAATCCCCCTGACACAGCAGGATCACTTCACTGGAGAAGTTTCAGAATCACTCAGGGTAGGAAGGGACCACCTGATCATGCAGTTCCAACCCCCCCACCATGGGCAGGGACACCCCACCCTACATCAGGCTGGCCAGAGCCCCATCCAGCCTGGTCTTAAACACCTCCAAGGATGTGGCCTCCACCACCTCCCTGGGCAACCCATTCCAGGCTCTCACCACTCTCACGGTGAAGAACTTCCTCCTCACATCCACTCTAAATCTACCCATCTCCAGCTTTGCTCCATTCCCACTAGTCCTGTCGCTACCTGACATCGTAAAAAGTCCCTCCCCAGCATTTTTGTAGGCCCCCTTCAGATACTGGAAGGCCACCATAAGGAGCCTCCTCTTCTCCAGACTGGACAGCCCCAACTCTCTCTGTCTGGCCTCATAGGAGAGGAGCTCCAGCCCTCTGATCATCCTCGTGGCCCTCGTCTGCACATGCTCCAGCACTTCCACATCCTTCTTGTACTAAGGGCTCCAGAACTGGACACAGCACTCCAGGTGGGGTCTCACCAGAGCGGAGTAGAGGGGGAGAATCACCTCCTGTGACCTGCTGGCCACACTTCTCCTGATGCAGCCCAGGATCAGGTTTGCCTTCTGGGCCGCAAGTGCACACTGCTGGCTCATGTTGAGCTTTTCGTCCACAAGCACCCCCAGACACTGGATCAAGGTGATCCTGCTGTGGCATGGGGATTGGACTGTGGATGATATTTTGGGGTCCCTTCCAATCCTTAATAACATTTTGTGATTCTGTGACAACTACATCCTACATTTGAATTCTCAAACCAGCACGCAAAAGGTGAAAATAATGCTTGTGGTTTTTTCTCTAGTAAAATTCCTGTAAAATAATAAAGAGAAAACCTGCACTTTCTGCAATAGGTTGCCAGGAGGATAATAACAATATCTGGGTATATAAAGCTGCTCAATTATGTCTAAATCTTGTACATTTTTCTTCTACTCTGATATATATGTGTGTATGTGTGCTAATACACTCTACCAGGGGAATTCCAGCAGAGAAACTAATTATTTCTTCAATCTGATCTGACATTGTGCACAATTGATGCTGATGGGTGATGAGATTATAATTTTCTTGTGATTAAACTGATTGTAAAAGCAGTGTCATCTGTTAGTGAGGAAGAGGAGCCTGACTTTGTAATCGAGTGATGGTCACAAACTCACTTGATTTGTCAGGGTATAATTCCATTATTATCTGCTCATAATAAGAATCTCCTGGACTGAAAAGTCTGATAGGAATAGATTTGTCTCTTTTGTGTGCTCACGAGCACGTGTGAGTAGTGGGCATGCTAACATGACTGCTGTTTCAAGCAGCTGTTTTAAAAACAACTCAAGGCTACTCTGTAGATGCTAGACCTGACACAACATCATAGCCTCTTCCTTCATGGCTTTGCTGAGAATGGGAGCCTACAGCAGCGGTGCAAGGGGAAGGGAGCAGACAGGTTGTTGCCATCAGCAGCAGTAGATTTACTTACACATTTTTGCATTGGACTTCTATAGAGACAAGGAAAAGTGAGATCCTGAAATAAGATCATCTTGTGCCTCCATCTTAACCTAGAATCATCAAGGTTGGAAAAGACCTTCAAGATCATGAAGTCCAACCATCTGCCCTACAACCCCCTACCACTAACACATCTCCTGAAACACCATGTCTGCCCTTTTGTTGAACCCCTGTAGAGACAGGGCCTCCTCCCGTTCCCTGGGCAGCCTGTTTCTAGGCCTCCTTGCTCTTTCTGGGAAGAAGTTCTTCCTAATACCCAATCTTGGTGTATCTTACCTTGATATAATCACTAGTGTCCTTGCCTGTCAGCCTTCAGTCTGCTACTGCATTGGCTCTGTGATGCAGATTGGGGTGCTCCCACTTCCTGATAGCCTAAAACAAATGCAAGAGTATTTCTCTAAAAGAAAACAAAACGCTAGACCTTTCCAATGCTCTTTGAAATACAGATGTCCCTACTTTGACAATAATTTTTAACCAAAAGTCTTGTACTTTTAATTAATTGTAGTGCCAAAGTAAAGCTGCATTTTGTATTTGTGTTTGGTTCCCACCCCCCAGAAGAATTTATTAGCTCTTATAAACTCATCTTTGGCCAGTCTGGAGCTTTGTTCGGAGCTCTGACAACTCAATGAGCCCTGAGAGAAGGCACTGCAGCTCTGGTGCACAGCAGGGATAATTCCTGTTCCTGCGGTATCTTGGTTTTCCCTTTATTCTTAATTCCTATCAGCTCATCCTTCACTTCCCTGTGTGGGAGAAGAGTTTCTCTGTTGCAGAAGCCCTTCGCTTTGCACACAGAGAACACGGCGTTCCTTGCTCAGAGTAGCGAGGTACCCAGCCAGCTAGTTGTGACCTTTTTCTCTTAAATCCATGTTTAGTCCCTGTCAAAACATGTTTTCCATGACCTCTTCTCACCGATTAATGTATGTCGTACATCTTCTGTGCTGAAAGCTTAAATCGACTTGTCCATAACTCGGTCCGAGCTCCTTCAGCATCCCTCAGCTATTTGTAAATTGTCTGAACCTGCCTGGCTATGACAAAAATTCTGTCACGCCTCTGAGAGGGAAGAGGGACACCCAGAGGGACCTTGACAGGCTGGAGAAATGGGCCACTGCAGACTGCATGAGGTTCAATAAGTCTCAGTGCAGGGTCCTGCATCTGGGTCGGGAGCAGTTACAAGCTGAATGCAGAGTGGATTGAGAGTGGCCCGGAAGAGAAAGACTTGGGGGTGTTGATTGATAAGAAGCTCACCATGAGCCAGCAGTGCTCCTACAGCCCAGAAGACCAACTGTATCCTGGGATGCATCACGAGAAGTGTGGGCAGTACAGCAAGAGAGGGGATTCTCCACCTTTACACTGCTCTTGTGAGACCCCACATTGAATACTGCCTCCACTTCTGGTGTCCCAAACATCAAAAGGACACAGAGCTGTTGGAGTGAGTCCAGAGGAGGCCACAAAGATGATCCAAGGGCTGGAGCACCTTTGCTTTGAGAACAGGCTGCCGAAGCTGGAGTTGTTCAGCCGAAGGAAGAGAAGATTCCAGGGGGGCCTTGGAGCTACCCTCCAATACTTGAAAGGAGCTACAGGGAGGCTGGAGAGAGACTTTTCCCCTGGAGATAGGACAAGAGGAAATGGTTTGAAACTGCAAGAGAGAAGGATCTGACTAGATCTTAGGAAGAAGCTCTTCTGTGCAAGGGTTGAGAGACCTTGAAATCGATTACCTGGAGAGGTTGTGGCTCTCCCCTACCTGGAGTTGTTCAAGTTTGGTTGAGAGATGTCGCTGCTCGTGGGGTTGGAGTAGGTGATCTCTGAGGTCCCTTCTAACCTGAGCCACTCTGTGATTCTCTAAGAGCAGTTTCTTACAGCTGTATCTCCTACCTTTTTTGGGATAGAGGCCGTATATTTTGTACGAAGAGAATATTAACATATACAATGAGTTCGTGCTGTTAAATGCTCCAAACCTCCACTTACTTCACACTCATAGTGTGGAGATGTCAGTGCACGGCAAAAGAAAATCTAGTTACAGAGCTTTCCTTGTTCTGCTTTTGCTTTAAGCCACATTGTGATTTTAATGTATTTGCTCTGCACTCACAGGACTTTGTAGAAGGCAGAAATACTGTTGCCACAGGCTATAGATCAGGGGACGCACAAAGCCCTGCCTGAGCAGCAAGGTAAGTTAGTCGGTGCCATGAGAGCACAAAAGGCTTCTGATTTTTGTGCTTCTCTGTGAGGTGTACTGCAAACGCACATCTACGGTGCTGTTTCAGGCAGTGCTAGGAGGCTTATTCCCCCAAAAAGAGTGTGGGTTGTTCTTTTCTCTGGCCATGAATCGAAAGGCTGACATTGATAGTTGTGTGTCAGACTGGGAGAACGGACTGGGTCTTTTCTGTGGCTGTTTCCTGAAGTGTTTTAATGTTCTAATATATTTCAGTCTTTTGATGTGTGTGACAGGAAACTTTCTTCATTTCCATCTTCATTTCCTTTCAGTCTCTGAGCAGTGTATCGCCAGACATAGTGCTTTGTCTATTTTAATACATGACTAATCTTTTTCAGACCTATTTCCACTGCTAGCTGTGCACCACAATCACTGGCTGCATTATGCCATGGAATAGGGAATGCAGCAGTCCATCAATCCTCTTTCTTCATCTAAAAGCAGAAAATATATCATAATTGCTTAATAAATCTGCCATTTCTTTATCTCGGTCTCCAATTCTCCATTTGCATTTTTAGTAGTTTTATCTTGAGGGCTGGCTGGTCATCTGAGACAGGACGGTAGCTAACTTTTATAGTGCAGAAAGCAATAGGATTCGATGGTAAATTAATATTTTTTATTATTAATCATGGGTACTATATCTTGATGGAATTGTTAATGCCCTGCCTAGCTCCAGTGCCCACAGACCTTGTCTCGGGCACCTGGTGTCCTCAGAGTTGTAACCCAAAGAAGTTTCCTGCATTTCAACACAAGTAGTTCAACAACAAAGTCCAGACTGAGTTCACAGAATTACAGAATCATTGAGGCTGGAAAAGACCTCTGAGCTCATCCAGCCCAGCCCAGGACCTAACATCACCACAGTGTAGACCAGGGCACTTAGGGCCACAGCCAGGCTTTCCTTAAACACCTCCAGACATGAAGACTCCACCACTGCCCCAGGCAGTCCAGTCCAGACTCTGATCACCCTTTTCCATGAGGAAGGGCTTCCTAACATCCAATCTAACCTCCTCTGATGCAGCTTCAGGTCCTGCCTTCTCAAACTGGCACTAGTTGTTTGGGAGAAAGACCCAGCCCCTGCCTGAGTACAACCTCTCTCCAGGTAGTTGTAGAGAGGGAGAAAGTCCCCCCTGAGTCTCCTCCAGGCTAAACACCCCAAGCTCCCTGAGCCTCTCCTCATCAGACTTTCCCTCCAGACCTTCCCCAGCCTCATTGCTCCTCTGGACCTGCTCCAGCCCCTCAATCTCTTTCTTGAATTAAAGGAATATTAAAGCAACCTTTCCAGAGCTTCTATAGAATCCAAAGATGCACTGCTGCTTGCTACTGCTACCAGCTACATCACAATACAGGAGTGATATAAAATCCCTCATTTATTTTAAATTGAGTGCCAAAGCAAGAGGAATAAGCAATTCTGAGAGAGTAAGCATTGTGTAATGACACACAGCTCCAGTCTTAAGTCAGGAGAAGAGTTTATGTCTAGAGATGTAGAGATATGTAATGGACCATCCTGGGGGAAAATACAGCTTTAGCTGTTACCTTTTTTTAAATAATGTGAAAAATAAAAGATAAAATCTTTCTCACTTAAGCTAAACAAATATTTCTTCAAGGAAAACTTACAGAATAATAGAGTCATTAGGGATTGGAGCGGGCCTCGAAAGATCATCCAGTCCAATCCCCCTGACGCAGCAGGATAACCTAGACCAAGTCATAGAGTCAGTCAGGGTTAGAAAGGACCACAGGATCATCCAGTTCAAACTCCCCTGCCATGAGCAGGGAATCCCCACCCTACATCAGGCTGGCCAGAGCCTCATCCAGCCCAGCCTTAAACACCTCCAAGGACGGGGCCTCCACCACCTCCCTGGGCAACCCATTCCAGTCTCTCACCACTCTCACGGTGAAGAACTTCCTCCTCACATCCACTCTAAATCTACCCATCTCCAGCTTTGCTCCATTCCCACTAGTCCTGTCGCTACCTGACATCGTAAAAAGTCCCTCCCCAGCATTTTTGTAGGCCCCCTTCAGATACTGGAAGGCCACCATAAGGAGCCTCCTCTTCTCCAGACTGAACAGCCCCAAGTCTCTCCGTCTGGCCTCATAGGAGAGGTGCTCCAGCCCTCTGATCATCCTCGTGACCCTCCTCTGCACACACTCCAGCATGTCCACATCCTTCTTGTACCAAGGGCTCCAGAACTGGACACAGTGCTCCAAGCGGGGTCCCACTAGAGCGGAGTAGAGGGGGAGAATCACCTCCCTCGACCTACTGGCCACACTTCTCCTGATGCAGCCCAGGATCAGGTTTGCCTTCTAGGCCGCAAGTGCACACTGCTGGCTCATGTTGAGC